>CAJVPY010002468.1:0-16117 GCA_910591965.1 Dentiscutata erythropus | reverse complement strand
AATATTGTAATTACATTGTAGCAATATTGTAGCAATCTTGTAAACATATTTAGCAAAAATCGAAGGTTTCAGCAAAGGAGTAGGTACCGAGATATTTTCGATCAAAAGTTTTAGAATTTTTTAAAATGTCTATTATATATAAATCTTCTTAACCAACAAACAAAATGCAAGACCGATAAAGCAAAACTCTACAAAGTGCAAGACTACAAAGTACAAAACCTAACGAAATGTAACATCCATGAAATGCAAGACCAACAAAAATATGACTTGATGAAGCAAAATCCAACGAAACAAGACCCGACAAAGCAAGATCCAATGAAGATAGACCTGACGAAGGAAGAACAGATGAAGCAAGGCCTAACAAACAAAAACTAAAGAAGTAAGACCCAGCAAACAAAATAAGACCAGTGATGCAAGACCCATGAAGCAAGACTAGAGTTTGGAACTGGTTTTATTTTTCATATGTTAAACCCGACTTTAATCGGTTTTAACATATGGGAACCTCCACAGCAAAAGGTGCAATGGGCCAAAAAAAATGTTTTTCTTAAAAAGGCAATTTCTTGAAGAATTAGAATAATCAGCATATAATTTTTACAAAATTACAAAATAAAAACTTTTGGCCCATTGCCACCTTTTGCTATGGAGGTCCCATATGAAAACTAAAATCGTTTGCAAACTCTAAGCAAGACCTGTGCAAGAAGTGTTAGTTTCATTTAAAGAAAAAGTAAAAATCAAAAACTATACAAAAAAGTACCCATATATTCCTAGTTCCAGATTTCTAAAATCAATGAAGGAGAACCTGTGCAAAAGAGTGTTAGTTTACTTGAAAAAAAAGAACCAAGACTACGCCAGTTCCAAGTCCAGTGCTGAATTTTAAAAGAAATCGAACTTAAAAAACGTTAGTATACAAAAAAAAAAAGTTTTATCAAAAACGACATACAGATAACGATTATCGATGGTGCGTGACACTGTCACGTGTCGGTGAAAATTTTAGTGGCGATCTAGGGGAAGATTTTACGTACAGTACGTACATATTTGCACATTACATTTTTCAGTTCACTCTACAAGCAAATCAAAAAATAATCAGGAGAAACTCCGTTGTTGGGAAAAAATTTATTGTTACACAAAAATTATGGAAAACAAATCATTTACTAGTACTATAAATAGTGATGGGATTTCTAATTTTTAATTAATTGCAAATCGATAAATTAATAATTCATTTCTATCGATAATAATTGAATTATCCAAAATATTGATAGAAAGATATGTATAATCAGTGATCAATCATAAATTCAAATTAAATATGCAATTTAATAGAAATTTTATGTACAGCATTTATAATGTATTAGAGTAATGATGCTGTTAGACCCATAAAGAATTCTCTAGAATCCTGGAACTTTTATATACATAATCGTAAGATCATGTGACTCACGTATTACGAGCATATCTGATATCTGATATGCAGTATTCCATAATAAACTTTGTTACCTCAAGCTCTCCAACCGTACACCTTATTTATTTTATTTTGTTTTGCTGTTATTACCTATTTTATATTTTCATATATAGTTATCCATACAAACTTAGAGACTGACGCGTGAGATAAGGTTGCTCAAACACGAATTAGATCAATGTTAAAAGGAATTAGACACACTACCCCAATTACTAAATGAAAACGACCACTTAAAAGCTGTACTTACTATCTCGCATCGGGAAAAAAAACCTTCCATAAAGAATTAATAATCTGGGTGAACAAAAACGGTTAAACATGATTACCGGTTTTTAGCTAATTAGTTCATCGACAACTGTATAGGAATGACACACCCTAATGTAAACAAAGATATTGAAAGAATGATTAGTGGTAAATGTGAAATGTGTGTGCAAGTAAATAATGGATAGAAATAACCCAACAATTTGATTAGTGTATTATTATTTAAGTATATCGGACATGTATTTAAAGACTTACTTTTCGCCTCAGTAAAATCATCATTCAACCTTGCCTAATCTAAATAAAATGTGATATTTGTGTCTTCATACACAAGTAGAAAACTTATTAGACTATTAATGATATTTATCACATGACAACCGTGAAGATCACATATATTAGATTATCCTATACGCCTACTTCTACAGTAATCTTCATATACACTTAGTCGTTGCCTCTTTCATAAGAGCAAATCACATAAACCTCTTATTATTCTATATACATTCACTGCTTGAAAATACAAAGCAGTAAGGCATTTATCAATTTTCAACGTCTAGTTACATCAGCTCTGTTTAGAGATGGTTTGAGTGTAATAATGCCACAGATAAAACAATATCCCTTTTTTACAGGTATTCTTTCAGAGAGCTTTGGTGTGATATGCAACTTTTACAAATGTTTTCTAAACCATCAGACTGTGTAATGTGAAATCGAAGAAAATAGACATTTTTAAAAAAAACACTTGTAGCTCATAATTTTGCTTATGAAAGTATTTTTCGTGTTCTGACAAAAAAAAAAAAATCCCTTGCAAAATTTTGAGGTAGACACGGTCTTTGCTGCTTCTCTACCTTTACTTTGATACTAACCATTATCTTAAATTACTATATTTTAGCTTATTCAGATTTCATATTACACATGATCTTTTTATGATGCGTTATAAAATTCTGTTTAGAATACCACAATAAAAGTTGCACATTACACTAGAAATTTAGTATATAAAAATTTTTTAGAAAACTGCTAGAAAATGTAATATCTAACAAAGGTTTCTTATCATAATAGATTTAGGAAAATTTTTATAGTTCTTTCAATGATTTTTATGAAAAATATGAAATATTAAGATTTATAATAAAAACAATTGGTTGCATAATTTCCGAAAAAAACTTCTATAATATTGGACAAAAGTAATTAATTGTTTAGAAATTACTGTTATCGTTCTTTTCGATTTAGTTGATCTGTGATTTTCATCCTGCATACAGTATAGTAATTGTTAGTTGTTTATTATGCTATGATAACAAACAACTAACAATTACAAATAATTATTATATGCAGGATATATGCATTTATGAGATTCACGGATTCATGGACTCACGGACAAAAAAAAAAAAAAAATCTGCAAAACTCATCGAACCAACTAAATCGAAAAGAACGATAAATTAATAATTTATTTTAATTTTTAATTGTTAACAATTCATAATTAATGGCTAACTATAAAATTTTAATTTATATTGATATTTTTTAAACATCAGGAAGTTTGATTCAAATATGCTTACACATTAGCAGTCTTAGCAGATATATAGAACAGGCATTATTCTCCTGATGCAAAGTATATTGCTTCGAACATAATCGACAGTTACGATGACATTTGTCTGGCAGGAAAACAGAAATATTGCAGTAAGTTTGTAAAGGTATTCTAATAAAATATCCTATCGAAATAAAGATATAATTATTTGTTAAATATTCCTTGTTTTATTCAAGTTAATTTTGTAGGTGAATATATAAAAATTATTATCTAAGATGAACTTTCATTATAATCAGTGTGATACATCGCTACTCCAATTAGAACGTGGATTATATGCTTGATTTCATGTTGCATAGCACTGGCGATGAATCACATGGTAAAAAAAATATGACATTGCTTTTATTGTAAGAATTATTGAGACTTTGATTAAATTTATAATAATCTCATTAAATAACGAGAGGTTTTACAACAAAATTAAATAATATTATAAACAAACTTGATAATATATTATGACATATTACACTCCCCAAGGTTTAAATGATTTAGTACATGAAACAAATACAGTCATCGGCAATATTATTATGTGTGATTCAAATATGATCATATAGAATAAGGTATCGTGGAATCGTCATCTATTCATCCAAGTCATCAAAAAAGTCATTAAATTAGTATTAAGAAATACGAAAAATAAAGAAATTTTTATCGAAATATATACCGCATCCCGTTCAACGGTTATAACATCGGAAGTTGTATCGTTAGTCGTCAAAATATCAATAATAAATGTAGTACTCGAATGTTCTCGTGGGTTCTTTAGATTATATGCAAAAGTTGCCGCAATTGATGGTCTTCGAGTAAACGTCACTATGATAAAATTAATTATTATTTTTTCTGAATTTATGTTGTAAAAGAATAATTCATACTTTTTCCACGGCGTAAAAGTTTATCTTTAGTTCCATATTTAATGATGCTACACATTTCACATCTCTGATCTGAACATGCCTTCTTATTTTTTAAAACTTTTTTTGGATCACAGCTTGCACGAGTTCCATAATACAATCTACGTTTGATTCTTTTGGGGTCTTTGTCAATGAATTTAGCCATTTCACGCCTCAATTTTGAACGTTTAATGCGCTTTTCCTGTATTGGTTTAATACGAATAATAGCTACAATTTTGATGTAAACTATCGATTTAAGAAATTCGTTTTGTATTTTCTTATAATTTGAATCTTCTTCAGAAAGAACTCTTATAGATGGGAAGAGTTTGTTTAATTTCGAAGTTATGTGTGTTTTGGAATTTTTAATGATGACATTGCCACAAGTTTGTCCACAGTTCGGATATACATAGCCTTTTTCATCAATATAAGCGGGCTTTGTACATCCTGGAATACTACAATATTTTTTTGGTTTAGGTGACAAAAATTTCGTAAAATTTTTGAAAATATTCATTGCAAAAATCTTAATTTTAGGAGAAATACAAGAGAGAACGGATATATTAATTTGTCGAAATACTTTCTCTATTTATAATATTAAAAAGCTAGTAATAATAAAAGGACATTGATAATTTTATTAGGTTTTTAGTGATGAGGAGTTAATATTATGATATATTACCCCAGAACAGTACATTATCTCCTCCGAATAAAATGTTCTCGATCAATGTTTCAAATGCCTCTTTAATTTTTTAAATTTATAGACAACTTAATTACTGTAGATGTATTGTAAATGTTAATGAAATGTTTAAAATAGCACTCTTATCTAGAGGAAAATGTTATGCATGCAGAAAATTTAAAGGTACTATCGTATCTAGCAGAGGATAACTTACAGTTTAGTGATAGCACAAAAAAAAAGCATTTTCTATAAATAACCTTTCTTTAAAGATCTTCCCTTAATCCATTAATGACCATTGTTAACGTTATATCGAATCAGTATGAGCATAGGACACATGTCTATTTAATTTTGATCCGCTACAGTAATTGAAATTTTCAATAATTATAACGTGGCATCATCGTGTTGATAAAAAATGAATAATAATCTAACTTGAAATTTTTGACTTACCCGTGATGGCATCATGAAGCGAAATCATGTGGCTACTCTTCTTTTCGATCTCGTGATATACTTTCACTTCACATCTTCCCCGGCCGCAAAACTTTCATTTTTTATACTCCTGCACCTACTTTTTTAATAATGGCGATAACCACCTAACCAAATTCGATAAACCATTTTTTAGTTGAATTCTATTGATTCATAGAATACAAATAAAAAAATTTTCATCGAATTTGGACAGATGGTTGTCGAAATATCTTCGCTAAAGTTAAAAAAAATCAAAACTCCTATCAAAATATAAGCCGCGGCAAATTTTTTTTGAACTTTGAGCAAAGATATCTCGACAACCATCTGACCAGATTCGATAAACCTTTTTTATTTGAATTCAATAAATCCATAGAATTCAAAAAAAAAAAGTTTTATCGAATTTGGTCAGATGATTGTCGAGGTATCTTCGCTCAAAAGAGAAAAATCAAACCGCATGTCAATAGAAGCTACGTCAAATTTTTTCTCTAACTTTGAGCGAAGATATGGGGGGGAGTAAGTAGAAACCAAGCATCTTGTTTCTAAGTAAATTTTTTTCAAACATTAAATTAAAATATCTCAACAACTATTAAACTAAACTTAATAAATTTTTTTTATTTTAATCCTATATAGTTATAGAATTAAAATAAAAAAAAATTTATCAAGTTTGGTTTAATAGTTGTTGAGATATATTAATTTAAAGTTTTAAAAAAACTCACTAAAAACAAGATGCTTGGTTTCTACTTACTCCCCCCCATATCTCGACAACCATCAGACCAAATTCGATGAAAATTTTTTATTTGAATTCTATGCATTAATAGAATTCAATAAAAAATGGTCTATCAAATTTAGTCAGATGGTTGTCGAGATAACTTCGCTCAAAGTTAGAGAAAAATTTGGCGCAGCTTTTATTTTGATTGGCGTTTTGATTTTTCTCTAACTTTAAGAGAAGATATCTCGACAATCACTTGACTAAATTCAGTGAAAATTTTTTATTTGAATATTATGATCAATTGAAAAACGTTTATCGAATTTGGTCGGATGGTTATTGAGATGTCTTCGCTCAAAGTTTTGAAGATTCTTATTGTTATTAACTGAAAATCGGCGAGTCGGTCGCTTATCAATCCCGGACGTCGTGTAACCTACGATCGGCTTAATCGAAAGAGGTTGGACGAGGGTGATATTGTGATCGTAGGTGCAATTTCTTAGACGTATATCGGGGCTAAATTATATATAATAACACTCTATTCTATTCAAACTTAACCACTGTCTGTGTCTTCCACTTAGACCTCAAACTGGAACAACACAAAAGCCATAACTGTCCACGGTACGTTGGGAGAGTTGGACAACAACTACGGTAGTCCTCAGTACGTCGAGAGTCAACCGGACAGAATTTCGGTACAATCACGTGAGCAAGAAAACAACGATCTTACTACTTATGCTATTTAAGCAGTAGATCAGGGTGGAAGTATTTAATCTATCGGGTATATAGGGTATGGAAGTATTAGGAGACGAATTTATTGGAGTCACGAAGGGATATCTTCTCTCAAGGGCGAGAAGCTTTTACTATATACCTAATCTATCTTATGACTTATTAAAAGTCTTATTCGTGATACATCCTTTTAATTATATATTTTATGCAAACTAATTATTCCCAATTGCACCCACTAATTATGAATATCATCGATACTGTATCAGGATTTCCACTTTTTCAACTCTACCGGAAAAACCCCATTTATGGGGGTCGTCTAAAGCGGAGCAGAATCACGTGACACATAACCAATCAAATTATAGAATTTTGATAATCGCTGACGAAGCAAACCAAAAAAAAAAAGCGAAAAACTTGAAAATACAAAAAATAGCAGTCTAAACCTACCTTGGGTAAGCTAAGTAAAAATGTCGGGAAGGCAATTTTGCTTATATATAACTATCTAAAGTCTGCTCTAACCATAATTGAAGATGACCATAACCCTAAAGTTAATTCGATAAAATATATATTATAAGAATCTACTCCGCTTTAGACGTACCCCATTTATGGTAAGTGATCGCCATAACCGTTACTTCGCCACCGGCGACTACTACGTGTTTCCAGGCTCACAGTGTCAAAAATGAAAGGTTTGCTCCTGGCCGATCTACGGGCACGTACGTACCAAATCCGTAAATTGCACGTACCTAAATATCACGTGTTATGGGCGTACAGTACGTAAGTTATCGAAATGGATTTTTTTAATTTTTGGACAAGCTTTCTTGACAATTATCTAACAAAATTCAAAGAAAATTTGCTTAAATCAATTTTATAAATTAGTAAAATTCGCTTAAAAAATTTCTCATTGAATTTTATCAAGCAGTTGTCAAGAAAATTTATTCAAAGTTTGAAAAAATTTTTACCGCCTTGACGCGGCAAAAATGGTCTAAACTTTGAATAAATATTTCTCAACAACTAACTGATGGAATTTAATAGAAGTTTTTTAAATAATTTCTACGAATTAATAAAGTTCGTTAAAAAAAAAATACCATCAAATCCTATTGAGTAGTTGTCAAGAAAATTTCGTGCAAAGTTTGGAGAATTTTTATCACCCTTAAGAATATAGCTACAACAGAAATTTCTCGAAAACTACTTGATAGAATTCGATGAAATTTTTAAATGGATTTTGCTATTTAATAGAATTTATTTAAAAAAATTTTCATAGAATTCTATCAATTAGTTTTCGAGAAATTTCGTTCAAAGTTTGAAAACTTTCTGTCGTGGCTATTTTTTAAGGGTGATAAAAATTTCCTAACTTTTAATGTAATTTTCTTGACAATTACTCGATAGGATTTGATGATGTTTTTTTCGATGAATTATATTAATTCGTAGAAATTAGTTTATTGAATTCTATCATATAATTGTTGAGAAATTTTATTCAAAGTTTAGACAATTTTTGCCGCGTCAAGGTGGTAAAAATTTATTCAAACTTTGAATGAATTTTACTTTTTAAAATTCGATGAGAAATTTTTTAAATAAATTTTATTAATTTAATAAGCAAATTTTCTTTGAATTATGTTAGATAATTGTCAAGATAGTTTGTCCAAGATAACTACGTACGCCCAAATCACGTGATATTAAATCACGTGATTTGGTACATTCACGTATACTAGGGATGTTATAAGTCCGACTCGACTTCTTGGAGTCGTGTTTTTATTACAGCTGATTCATAAATTCTGGAACAACTGAAAACATTGCCGAAGATGACCGAATCGATAAGTTACCGAATAGTAACTGGCTCAAGAAACTTATCGATTCGGCAATTTTCAGAATTTATGAAACCAGATGTAAAGTCCGGTTCCAAATCAAACTTGGGACTCGATTCGCATTGCACGTGCATCTTGCATATTAGTATAGTACTGAAAGAACAGAGTACTCATGCAAGAATACACTTTTTTTGCTATATTTAAATATTCAAAAGATGCACGTGCTATGCGAGTCGAATCCCAAGTTTGACTTGGGACCGGACTTTAACAAAAACTCGACTCCAAAGAGTCGAATCGGACCGGACAGGACTTTTAACATCCCCGTAGACCTCCCGCATTGCAAAAATTTATCACCTGATCTGCGTGACATCTCGATCGACTGCAGAATTTGTGATTAGTAATCGTTAGTAGTATTTAAGGGAACAAGTTTTCCCAGAAAAGGTAATGCCTGTTTTTTCTGCTAACCCAGCTTTTTGTCTGGTTTTTTCACCCGCCCGCCTTACCTGACCCTCGTATATAATCTTGTAGTGAAATAGGGGTTTTATTAATGACCTGTTGTGATGACAGTACCAGACCAATTTAGTTCTTTGTTTTACATTACCTCCCTCCCTCTACCTTCTGGAGGTGGGTTTGAATGTATTATACAGTATAGGAAATGTTTTGCCTTAACTTCCAACCAAAATTTCTGTTTCGGGATTCCCCAGACCTTTTTCCCAAATTTTTGCTCGACCACGCTCGTATTTTAGGTTTGTTCACTGTCTACATCGGAAATTCCTGGCCGTTACCAGCTTTATAATTATTTTTACTAGAAAATTTATTTTTTTACTATAAAGGAAGGGTGGTAATGTAAAACAGAAAATCGAATTGGTCTGGCCTTATTTTTTTTAGTTGTTTTTTAGATAGTTTATGACCTGTCGGGCGACAGTTATGATTTTGATTTTGAAATAGAAGTGGCCTATCGGGACAACAGTCGCGAAGAAGTTTTCTTTTTATTTGTGTATATAGAAATAGCTTTTCTGATGAGAAATTTTCTTGTTATTTGTGTATAGGGAAGTGGCCTGTCTGGATGACAATCACGAAGAAGTTTTCTTGTTATTTGTGTGTAGAGAAGTGGCCTGTCGGGATGAAGTCACAAATTTTGGGACACTTGAAGAACAAGGAACCCAGTAATCATCACATCACGTCATTTGTTTACTAGCATTAAACAAATTAGCCTAAACTAACCTATCACCTAACCCTAACACGAACCCTAACGTAGGCCGAACACTTAATTATGTGATGTGATTATCATGAAGATATCACTGGGTTCCTTGATCTTCAATCTTTCCCAAATGTTCATATTTGGGTATATAGAGGTGGCCTCTCGGGACGACAGCCATGAAGAAATTTTGTATTTATTACAGAGCACTCGTATAATTTGGTTTGACATGTTAATCAAGGGGAGCTAAGGGGTTTTCCAGATAGAGTTGTCTGGTTTTCCGTCCTACTCTTTGCGGTAGCATTAGTATTAGATGACCATTAGGTTCTAGTCCAGTCGATCATACTTTCGAATTCTACACTGTTAGTACGTATTGCACGAAAGTTGAAGAGACAGAATACCCGTAATTGCTTTTCATTTGTAACACTCCTCGATGAGGGACAAAATTTTGATTCTACAGACCTGTAGAATAAAATAAAAAATTTTCATCGGATTTGGTTCTATTAATATTACTGCGCTTTTCAAATTACTGTGTTCATCAAATGATCGCCCATCACACGGAAATCTGAAAATTTTGGCAAATTTTGGCACTTTTTCATAAATAAATCTAATTAACATGTCTAGAAATCAAATTTCCAAAGATTCCCCATTATATTTAGATTCTACAGTGCTGCCTCTAGTAGTACATTAGAGCTGGTGGCTGGTTTGTCGAAATGATAACAAAATTCCCACTAACAAAAAAAAGAAAAAAAAATTTCTGGAAATTTTGATATTACTTTGTCACAATAACTACCTGATCTAGTGTACTACTAGAAGTGTTGCTGGAGAATCGAAATATAATGGGGAATCTTGAGAATTTTTTGTTTCTGACATTTTAATTAGATTTATTTATGAGAAAGTGCCAAAATTTTCAGATTTCCGTGTGATGGACGATTTGATGAACACAGTAATTTGAAAAGCGCAGTAATCAGATAGTCGTTGAGAAACCATTGCTAGAAGATATAAAAAATATCAAGGATCGTCACATGTTAAATAGTACAGCCAATCAAAATCGAGAATCTGCTGTGACAATTTTATCATATGGGTGGATTTGACTCCAAAATGTGATTATCATGAAATTCACGTTGATTGGTTAATTTACATCATACAATATGAAAATTTGGGGTGTCGTGAAAGTATCATAACTTTTTTAAAAAAAATGTAACGTAGTTGATATTTCACATTTATGTTCAACGAGGTTTTAGTTTTCTTGATCCTCTTCTGATCCTAAAAACAGGAAAACTTTTATTAGTGACAATGCCGAAGAGTAACTGCACAAAAATATGGGGTAATGTCGCAATATATGGTAAGAACGATCTTAAAGAAAGGTTTTACAAACTGATTTCAGTTCTCTTATTTAAGCTTATTTTTGATTTTGATTTTGATTTCATACCCGTTTTCTAATAACAAAATACTATTTTTACTAGTAACTATGGTTATATATTTCCTTCTTTAGTTCGCTTGGCTCAATTATCTAGGTATTTACAGTATATAATTTATATACTTTTTGAGAATACATTTTACGACAATACTATATAAGTTACAAATTTTTGATATTTTTATTAATAATATTTATACAGTATATACTTGTACATTAATTAGTCTTATAGGAATTAAATTGCTAAGTAAGCGTAGATTTGGTTTAGATCAAATAAGCGATGTCGTTTAATTTAATCGTACTGTACATATTAGATTTAGACTAAAGTATCACACTACATTTAATAAAACAACGATGGTAAAAAAATATAATAGAATTACTAGTAGGGAAAGTGAAGCTTCATTGATAATAAAATTTAGTAAAATCTTTATTCATTCGCACATTGATATATGTATTGATGTATTGATTTGATTAACTAGTGATGATCACATTAATACCACACAAATTGATTTGATTGGTTAATAATCACGTTTTGATCATCGAATGTGACAAAATCGAATTTTGTGACAATCTGAATGGAGTCAAATCCGCCCATATGTTGCGGCGGGGCGGCTATGGTTAATTATTCAGATAGGCGTTTGATTTTTCTAAACTTTGAGCGATCAGATGGTTGTCGAAATACCTTCGCTCAAAGTTTTGGTACAGCTTTTATTTTGACAGGTTGAAATCCGCTGCGCAGATTTTACTAACTGGAAGCACGGGTTTCACCCTGTCATATTATTCTAATATTTTATAGTTGATTATATCTAGAATTTTGTTCTGAGGAAGTGTTTTAAAGTAAATAAATATTTTTGTTATCGCTATTAAAAGGTTTACTATAAAGAAGGTTTATTATACTTTTTCTTAATAATACCATTATTTAAATATTTTTAATTACATGTCAGAAAACCTATAGTGACCAATTATTGTTCGGTACATATACGTATGTTAATTAAGTGTATGAGCATAAGGAATATTAGGAATAGCGAAGTATGTTATTGCCGTCGAAGCATTGGATTAGAGTTGGTTAAAGAAGTACTGTAAACATGTTTATCCGGTTGTTTAAAGCATATGTTTAAGACTAGCTAAAGACAGTAAAGCATTGTTATTATCATTATTGAAATTGCCAGTAGAGATAATGGATCCATTTTCATATGTTTTTTTATTGTTATTTTCTCTAGCAATATTTACAAAAATACTTTTAGTTTAGAACATTGGCTACTATTATGTAAATTGGAATCGATAATCGATCAATGTTCTAAACGAATCGAGTATCAGAATATTTGCAATTAAAAAATTTTTTTCGTGTACAATTTACTCACATTTTAACATACTATTAAAAATATATTCGCACTTTAACATACTCTAAAAAATTAATTTATTTCGCGCTTTAACATCTATACGTACTAGGTCATCAGCCTGTTCTATTATTAATCGGTTTTTATAATGGTCAAATATACAGGCTGAATAACACTCCTATTGAGAAAATAAATTGATATAATATAAATTATACGATTTGGTGATATTTAGTTTAATCACTTTAAATACAATTTCCGTTGTCGGCAAATTTTTATGTTGGGAAAATAATTATCGTTGAATTTAAATTTTAAAATACAGTATTATCAATAGTCTTTAAATTAATTAAAAATGGAGAATATGAAATAACTTTTTTATTATTGCTATTATAAAATTAAGGGATATGAAATTAAATATGATGGCTTTTGATAACGTGATTATTAAACATTATTAAACGTGATATGAGATATATGACATATTGGAATACTATTATAGATACATGATTCAGTAAGCTTGACCAATAAAAGGAGATATTATAGCTATTAATGTATATTTTCATCATTTTTTTTCGCTAAAACTATATTGTTTTTGTTTTCGTGACTTTTTTTTTTGGTTACTAGCTGAAATCAAATAAATAAATGAAAAAACAGCAAATGTTATGAGCGCACAGGATTTAAACTACATTTGTTATCACCCCGTTATGCTTCTCAACATCCACAGGAAGTTCATGGATTTTATGCCTATTTTTTCTTTTTTTCTCTCTGATTTCTCTGATTTTAACATCTACCGAAGCATATATAACTAGTGCTGTAAGAAAAGCTTTAATCCATAGGACAGGAGGCTTAACAATTAGACAAAAAATAAATTGTGAACATATTGAAGCCAATTTCAATTTCTCTTTTACAGCGGTCATGACTGCAAAATTATATTCATCTATTCAGCAAAAATAAATATTTTAAGATATTGATATCATTTATTTTAGATTATACATACATACATATATAATAATAAAATTACATCATTACCTTCTAATATACCATGATTCATTAATTCGCCAAATATAAAGGCTAAGATAATTGAAACTAACTTCCCAGCACACGTAACAGTTTCTATTTAACAAGTTAAATATTTTAGTAATTATACAAAAAAACAAATAGGCTGTTTTATTACCTTCTTTTTGGTCTACGCTAATAAGTGATAGAGTACGAGTACGAGTAGCAATTTCCTCTTTATTAAACGTTAAATTTAAACAATATAATAGTATAAGTAAATAAAATTTGGCTAAGAATAATAACTTTTCATTTAAAAATCTTTTACAAAAATAAAGAGTAAAGAAATTTACCATCTGAATAAATAAGTTGTGTTAACAATATTATAATTAAAAGCTCACAAATAAACATAATAAAAATTTTTTTTTACTTTTATATTTTCCTTTAAAATGCATAGTAAGATAAAATTTTTTAAGAATATTTAATACTTATTCACAAAATTATTAAATATGAAAACAAAGTTATATTACCTCGAAGAATTGCCACCACATAAGCAAAAATTGGAAAAAATATACCAAATAATGAAGGTAAAAGAATAAATAAATAATGCGTAGTGTTTATATATCCGCGTATAACAGCTATAATAAAAAAAGTTATATGAACAACAAATTCACTAGAAGATAAAATATCAGGTTCATGCCTATTAATGAGATCCAATAATAAATTTGTAGTAGTGAACGTTAATGAAGTAATAAGATATTGAACATAAAAGAAATTTCCAGTATTTTTATAAATACTGTAAGTGAAAAAAATAGATAATGCTAATATAAGTGATTGAAAGAAATAACTAAGCATTCGTAATGAGAAATAATCTAGCTGTGCAGTCCTTGAATTATTAGCATGTACGGCATCTATTGCTAAATAAAATTAATAAAATACCCATCAAGTCAAAAATTGCCTCAATTTGGCCATCAGTTAAAACCAAATCACTTTGAGAATCAGTATCCTCATTTTGGGCATTGACCAAGTTAAAAGATAAAAGAATGATTATTGTTAGAAGATGAATGTGTAGATTTTTCGAAGCCATGAATGAAATTTGAGATAAATACTGAGTCAAAATTTTGATATTGATTATATACCTATATCCCAATAAGGATAATCATGCATGTCATTGAGCATGTAAATAATCTATTGTTACACAAAAATAAAAGAAATTAATACGTTTCACAAATATTTGTTTATAATTTGTAACAGTGTTGCGGGGAAGTTTTATTTTTCAATCTTTAAAGGCGTCTTGCATTTAACTCTTTCACCGATCTACATAATAATTAATAATCATTAATGCGTATATTTTTACACGTGATATTAACTTCACATTTTATTAGTGCTTCAGAACTTGAGATTAAAAGTTAAGAAATATTTCGGTAAATTCCGCTACTCAATAAAGTCACTTTTCATTGTTGAATTTATAACCAAGTCTTCAACAGAAAACATTAAGTGTAACGATTTATAATACATTAGATACAACGAATTTATGTAAATTACGGGTAATTCAAAATATGTACATAGGAGAAAACAAAAAAAAATTTTTATGAGCAACTACTTCTATATATATATATTTCTAATTACAATAGATGATACGTTGTCTTGGCACGTATCCTAGCGTCACACTAGTTAAACTATTACGCTATCAATTTAGTAGGAAACTAATTTATGATTCTTTATATAAAATCGTTGTAATTATTTGAATTGGTATTGTATTACGTACATATTCAACTACATTGTTATACACGATTAGTTTTATATTCTTTATTTGGATATTTCATCAATACCTAAAATTTTGTAATAGTCGCAATGTTTTATTGAATGGAAGTACGAATATAATTTGTGTTCTAATCCAAAAGTATCATAAGAGGCTAATATTATAGGTGCGTATGAGCAATTATAATCAAAGTATTTAAATTATGGTTTAAATAGTATTTCTCATATTTCTAAGATCTTATCAAAAATATCATTTGTACTTTACATACTAAATTTGTGCCTTTTTTACAGTGTACCATAGAGATAAAAAGTGTTTTTACAGTATCTGGTATGATTCCTCGATATTTCGTTTTTTCTACAATACTAATTTAATTCAAGCAAGCAAATCCTAACTCTAATCAGGAGAAACTCCGTTGTCGGAAAAATAATAGTTATCACCGGATAAATTGATCAAAATTGATCAAAATATTTATGTATATGTATTACGATTTACAAAAAAGTAAACTTAAGGTAACGGAAGGTATAATGTCTCAGTTAAGAACAAAATTTTTCTAAAGAGAGTTGATCATTTACAAATTTATAAACTGTACTTCTGCAAATGCACTTTAATTAAATTTCTTTTTTTTTAAAAAAAAAACTCCTTTGATAATAAAACACATGTTCTTTGTTTCTTAAATTATTTTTAATGCGCCACATTATCCTCCCGCGCCATTATGCCTTCTGTTACTTTATATATTACGATTTTACAGCATAGCAGAAGTTCGTTTTGATTGGTTGTTAAGATACCCCGGAAAAAATGTCGATCATACCCCGGATAGAATACCGGTTAATCCCGGACAAAAATTTTATAACTTGCGAACTTTTAAAAAATTAGTCAATACACTCTAAAGACATATTATAATTT
>CAJVPY010002467.1:0-16118 GCA_910591965.1 Dentiscutata erythropus | reverse complement strand
TAGACTATAAGATAACTTTCAATCTTCGGACTGACTGTAATAAAGTTTCTACTATGACATTATATAATAAAAAAAAACTAAAAAAAAAAACTAAATAACTCAAGATAGCTATATCTAATTTGACGCAAATAATTTTTACAGTAAAATATTACAAGATATATCAATCAGAATCGAATAATTTTAGTACTATTCAATTCGTCTCATTGAGATGAATTGAATAACAACAAAATCATGCAATTTTGATCGACATATTTCAGGATATTTTATTGTAAATACTACCTGTGTTAAATTAGGCTCTATATCAAATTAGGAATATAATTTTTAGACAAACTTTAGTGTATAGTATCTCGTGATCTAATAATTAGAATTTAGTGATTGTAATACCATTTGATTCGTCTCGATGAAACTAATTGGATAGTACCAAGAGTATCTAATTCCAACCAATACATCATATAATATTTATTATAAATGTTAACTGCATCAAAATTGGTATATTTCTCTTATATATATATATATTTAAAAAAGGTTTTTATATTTAAAAAAGTTTTAAAAAATTTAAATATTTAATAATTATAGTTAATAATGCTACTATAGTACCAAATATCTGATAATTCAGATTAATGTAGATTAGTATTTGAAAAAGTTAGCATAGATCAGATTTGGATTTGTGCAGATCCAAACTGTCAGATTAGTTTTGGACCCTGAATTGTGGATTGGGCCCAGATTGAGTAGAATTGGGCCTAATTTTAGGTTGTCTTTATATAATCATCACATGTGATAAATTCGAATTTGGCACATGATAAATTCGAACTTATCACACTTTATATTACAATATATATAATATATTCGAATTTATTATATGACAAATTCGAATTTATTACATAAATTGTAACAAATATTGTGACAAACCATGGATTAACTGTCAGATTGGCACGAATCACTCCTGGATTCAATTCAAATTATAGATTCAAATCAAATTCAAATTAATCTCGGATTAACCAAGATTTTTAATCTGTTTTCGAACACTAATGCAAATATTTTTATTCATTAATTCTAAACAGATAGATCTATAATATAGGAGTGAGTTAGTAGAAATGGAACAAATTTATCTAATAAATTTGTCTCATTTCTACTAACTCACCCATATATTTAGGATTGAAAATAAAGATGATTTAGATCATAATTCTTACTAGATTAATATATAATACAAAAAATAGAATTTAATATGAATGACCATACTATGCATTACCATAGACCATTTTTGTGGTATAGTTACCCTACTGGTAATTTGATTTTTTTTTTTTTTTTATGATAAAAAAAATATTAATTGATAATCTGTAAGCCAATTGGAAAAAATGATTTACATTTACTAAGTAATTACAATGCAAATTAATTAATGAAAATCCCAATTTGTAAATATGATATTTTTATTATATGTTTATTTTCTATAGAATATATATTCATTATAATACTATAGATAGCCCAATTATATTTTAGCTTGCAATTGACTTTTAAACTTCTCTAATCTACCTGTGACTTGATTTTTGAAGTTGAGTTGAACTTTTAATATCCCTGATTGTATATAGTTTTTTTGTATTTTGTAATGTTATATAGTAACCCAACAAATAAACTTTTTTTAAATATTATATAGTTGTCTCAAACCACTATCAAGCTATTAGTTTTCTGCCCACAATTCTAAATTCATTTTATAGTAAATATACAATCAAAAACTTAGCTATATATATTATCTACTATTACAGAATTTACTTATATATTACTTCAAAACATTTCTACTTATTAATTTAAGATTTAACCTACTCACTAGTTTAGAGTTCAACTATCTACTAGTTTAACTCCACTCTACCTGCTAGTTTAGAGCCTACACAACCTAGCACACCAATTCTCTAGTTTAGTATACTGTATATAAAATCAAAAAGATTTAAAAAAATAAAAAAATCATTTTATTATATTAATTATTATAATTCAAATTACAGTATAATTGTTTGTATTTATTCAAATATATTCTTTATTAACTAACTATATAATACAACTATTTAATAGCTACATAAATATATTATCAAGTACTCTATCAAAAAAGCTGCCTAAAAAATTCTCTTTTTAACTATCTAACCCTTAGTGTTGGTATTGAACATATGCCTGATGTTTTTAAAAACAATTTAATATATAAAACTTTATATATTTAATATTTTTTTTAAATTATTGAACTATATGTCTAATGCCAATACTGCTAACTCTAAATTTAAAGTGTATCTCCTTTCTAGTAATTGAAGTTAGTCCACAAATATATTAGATTTGTTGTACAGATTTTTTAAACTAAGAGGATTAGTTGTAAGAAATGTAATATGATTAAAAAATTTCAAAAAGTCAGTTTGTCAAAAATCCAAATAAAATACTATCTTTAGTAATTCAATAAAAACCTTTCCTTGAATAATTTTAAATAACTTACCCAATTATGTATTCTATTAACACCCATCTCTGCAGATTTTTGAAAATAAATGAAAGTTTTATGTTTATCTTTTTTCAAATACAATTTCTTCATTAACAATATCTAATATTATTATAAGAGGGTAAAAAAATATTGGCATAGTAGTATAAATATAAATCAGTGAATGAATTAGATGTTTTGAAACATGATAATAATTTAAAAATACCTAAAAGATATTTGATTTCTACTGATCTAGAGATTGGATCTCTTGAATATCCATCATAGCTATTCAGTAAATATTTATAGATTTTGATGTTTATAAATAGCATTGAATGAATATTCAAATTTTGAATGGATATCCATCTATTATTGTAACTATAAATATTTATATACAAATATATGAATATAAATAAATCAATTATATCAATTACAAACCCTTGACTATTTATAAATTTTGTAAACCCAAATATTGGATATTCAATGAATATCTATTTTCAACTGTGAATATTCATGAATTCAACCTCTATACTAATCTATACTCATACTACCATGCCAATATTTTTTACCCTCTTATGATAATTTATAATTATATTCTAATAGTATTATCTATCACTGCTGATTTTAACAACAGATAAATGGGTTATATTCATTTTTTCAACTTCAATTCTATTAAAAACAAATCAATTTCTTATCTAGATTATATTTGAAAATGAATAGTTTAACTCCAACTTTTTTATTATATTAATATCTAATATTAAATGTTCACCTGTTTCTGCTAATTTTTGATAATAGCTTTATATTCATCTTTTTCAACTTCAAGTCCATTAAAATAACAATTTTTTACTTAATTATATATTCTACTAGTTGTAAACCCGTGCAATAATGCATAGGAAAAATTTAATATAAAAATAAATTTACTTGAAATATGTAATTAAAATTGAGCATATAGTAAAACTATTGTAATTTTTATTATAAATTAATTTTTTTATAAAATTTGCTTATTTTTCTAATAACATGTAATATAAAATTAAAAATAAATTAATATATAGGGTTTTTGCTTTAAAAATAATCTTATAAGACTATGTAGATTTTATAAATTAAAATTAAAATTTCTAGCTATCTAATAATCCAGTACAAATAAAAAAGAGTTTATTTAAATTGAATTATCAAATAGCTAGAAATTTTAATTTTTATTTATAAAATCTACATAGTCCTGTAAGGTCATTTTCAAAGTAAAACCCCCATATATTAGAATTATAATGAATTTAATTATAAAATATAATAAAAAACTCTATTATTTACTTTTTATTACAATAATATACAGTATGAGTTATTGATAAAATTGTTTGTATTAGGATTATTAAATAAAAAAATCTACTACAAAATTTATTCACAATCTTAATAATATAGTAAATAATTAGAATTTATTAAATTAGTATGATTTGAGGCACTGCAATATAGAAAATTTAATATAGATACAATAGATAGATAAGGTTATGCTAATTTGTATTAAAAGAGGATGATTTTAGAATAAAGTACAATAACAATTTATTACAGAACTTACTTAATATTCTTGCAATATATTATAGTTAAGCTTGTATTGAAATTGTTTGTAAATTACTGTAAGAAATTTTGTTGCAGAACTTACTTGTTATTTTGTTGGTTCTACTTTGAAATCCCAAAAGCTATTTTTCTGAAAGGATATAATACTAACTAAATTGGCTAGCATTATAACTAATGCTAACCAACTTTGTCAGTATTATGTTTTTTTTGGAAATCTGTCTTTTAGGATTTTAAAGTAGAACCTATTTTGTTACCAATATATATAGTACATTGGAATTATTATAGTCTTTTTTATAAAAAAAGCTCACTACTAAATATACTTGCTATTTAGTAACCCATATTATATATACAGGTCAAATAAAGACAAATTTGCATTATGAAACAGATATTTGGCACAAATAAGAGATCTTTAAGATACACATTGGGTTTATATAGGCATTCAAAGCATATTAGAATGCTGATAGCTCTATAGATAAATTGATAAAGCTTGTATTATAATTTTTTAGATTCACTTATAAAACTACTAATATTCTAGTATATATTGAACATCTATATGAGCCTGATTTGTATCTTAAAGGTCTTCTATTTGCACCAAAAATCTGTTTCAAATCAGTTTTATATCAGGATTATATAATGTCTAATTTGCCTTTATTCAACCTGTAGTAGTAAAAAGAAAATTAGATTACTTGTGAAATAGTAAGTAATTAATGCAAAAAAGTTTGGCAAGAATCTAACCACTATTCTGGTAATATATAGTATGTAAATAAAAATAAGATTAGTTGCATTGGGATTCTTATAATTTTATAATTAACTCAGCTAATTATAAAAACAATTTATTAAGTGTTTTATTTTTTGTATTTTTTTTTTTTTTATCAATTTTAAAGTTTTTTTTTATTTAGATTTTATTATTATTTTTATACATTGAATATGTGTTATAAGCTTACTAATTCTGTAATTCTAACTCTATTACTTACTAAACACTAATACTAACCCAACCTTAACTCTATTTTTAATCAAAACACTAATACCAACCTAATGCTTTGCTTTGATTATTTAATCAAACCACTAATACCAACCTGAACCTTTGCCTTAATCCTATTTTTAATTATAATACCAATTCTCTAGCCTTAATTCTATATTAAGGACAGATTAGTCTTTGTAAAGACCAGGACCAGACTATAAAAACCAAAGACCAAATAATTTCCAATCCTCAGTCCTAGTCCTGATTATAGTCCGACAATTACTAATATTTATTGATAAAAAAAATAATAAATTAATTAATTTAAAAAAAATAAAACACAATAATAATAATAATAATAATAAATTTTTACAACCCATTTTAACCATGAGTGGCAATAAAAATTTCTTTCTTCCATCTTCATCTGCTGGAGTATATCTCTGCGATGTATAATTAAGATTAATTAATTAACTATATATAATGAAATTACAATGATTATTATATTACCTATGAACGACCCTTTTGAATCTAGATATCTGCTATCCAAATTGAATTACATCTTCGGTAAAAGTTTTTCGATTTAAGTGAAATCTCAAATCACTACAATCCTACAAAAAAAACAATTTAATATCAATTAAGAAGTTAGAGCAAAATAAAGGTGATATAATTGATTTATGAATTTACATAAGATTCATGACTATATACATATATTCATCATTTTGAAATGCAAAACGTAGATTGCAAACCAATGGATGATCCAATTCTTCCAGTATAGATTGTTTCCAGAGTACATTATTCAGCGCATCCATCTTGATGCATTCTTCCTTTAAAATATACTTTAATGCAAAGAGTTTTTTATTGTCACATCATTTAACAATTTGAACCTGTAAAAAAAAAAAAAGTATCAAATTATGAATTAAATTAGGAACAGTATTCTATTGAAAAATTTAAATATGTACCTTTCCAAATGCCTCTTGACCAACAATACATAATAATTTAAAGTAGTCAAGATTGACTTTTTTATCAAAAAATAAAAAAGACATCAATATGGCTTCCTATTTAAATCTGCACAATCAGGCTTTTTTTTTGCTTTTCATGAAAAAAAATTGCCTTGACGCAGTAGATACAAACCCTGATGTGTACCAGGTTGGGTTCAGATAATGGTCTGGAAAATGTCTTCGAATTTTTACAGAGTTTTTTTTTCTTTTTACTAAGATCTTATTTTTCAATTATATTAAAAATATAAAGCAATATTTAATACAATTTACAGTACAACACATCTCTAATGAATAGAATAATACAAATAAACTTAATTTTGATATTATAATAGTTATTTCTTTTTAACTATTTGGTTGTTTTTTGCGACGTTCTTTGATAATTTATATATTTTTTGCAATTGATTATTCTTTATACCCTTTATTACAAATTGATCGATATTTTCTTTCTGAATATTTATTGTTTGAAATTTGGTGAAATAGATAAGACTCTAACTTGTCTATTGATAGAGATTCAGATTTTCGTATTCTTCTTAAAATATTTAATGTCGGAAAGAAGTTGGCTATTATTGTTAACGTTACTAATGATAAGTTGAAAACTTTTCAATAGATATAATATGCTCATTAGATCTTCGTTGCTACATGTTTTAAATAAATTCTGAATTGTTATTAATTAAAACTTAAAATACCAACCTAATTTTAATATCACTTTTAGACGATCAAATATTGCTTATTTTCATATTTGGCTTATAAACGACGAAAGTATTTGGTGAAATGACATAGATAGATTTAATATATTATATTATTTTGTTTAGCTAAGTCCTAATTTGATGCAATTAACAAAATAAAGTTTACAATATAAAATACATGCTCATACCAAATTTTGTATTGCTTTATTTTTTGTTAAAAGACCCTGAACTATTATAGCCAATTATCTGTTGAGTATAAGAGCCTAAGGGAATATCAATCGTAGCCGTGTAATTTTTATTGTATCAAAAATACCAATTGCCACTATTCTCACCCTTTTAATAGCATCTGAAGGTAAAGTCTGAATAGCCTGGGCTAAATAATCTATCTTTGTCTCTTCGTTTTTTACTTGACTACTTTTTCTAATATAAACAGCTGTGGTATCAGATATTACTATATCTCCTCCTGTGTTATTCTTGTCCTCGTATCTTTCAATAATCTCAATTACCTCTTCTTTGGCATGGCTAATATTCCAAGTATTATTCCTGATAGCAAGAAAAAAAAAGCTAGATGACATACATGATTTTTGTTTCTAGTCATAGAACTTTCCGAACAATTATCTGATTTCAACTTTTTCTAGGTGTGTGTATATAAGGTACATCAAAAAAACAATATAAGTAAAAAATAAAAGTAATAATCGAGAAAAAAAATAATTACCGACATCAGGATAAGACACCAGGGTTCACAGATGCTAATGATGGTATAGTTGGAAATTCTGAAATATGATATTTTAGCATTTCGGCTTTTTTTAAAAAATTCCACATTGCAGTAATAACAATATTTATTTTACAACGTTTTCATCCTATTTTACTTTTCTGTCCCCTGAAAGTCCTCCACCACGTAGTTTTAAAATTTTAACAATTTGTGGAGAGTTGTTTGTTTTCTCTCGTGAACTTTGTTCTCTTCAAGATCTTCCAAGTAAAGTGTCATAGTTCTTGAGCTATAAGTTTCTGCAGAGTTAAATCAAAATAGAGAATGTATTTTGATCTTACAACTACTATTTAAAAAAATTTTTGCTTTGTAAAATGGACTCTTTTATTGATTCTTTGGTCATTCTTAATTTAAATTTGATTTTTAAAGCTCATACTTATTTCTGAAATATGCTCTCTAATTAACATACTTATGTATTGATTATAATTAATCTATATCTTTATAATGTAATTGCAGTTCATAAGCATTTGGACTACCAGTCCGTTTCTTTTTATAGTGACTATTTTTACCTTCATTATCATGATCATCATGATCGGAATCTTCAGAACAACTGCTTGAGTCTTCATCTGACAATTCATCAAATGTTTCAGCCTATATTAGATACAACATACTTAAAAATAATAATAATAGATAAATTACGAACCATTTTTGCACTATGATCTACATATATATCACTAACTTAATCGTTTGAGGATGAGGTGGTTCTCCTAAATACAAATATATTAATCATTCATAATTCTAATGTAATTATAAAGAAATAAATATAAATTTATTTACCAATATGATATGAAAATGTCCCTGTACTGTAAAAATAAGGTTGTGATAGTTTTAGCAGATTATGAAGTTATTATAAGTTACTGTAGAATATTTTGTATAGGTAAAATAGATAAAATAAATAGTTGAGGTTTGGTTAGTTTGCAGTATGAGCATTGGAATTATTGTAAGTAGATTGGTTTGTCTATAAGTGATTAAAAGTGAATTAGTCTTACAGAAAAAAATCTTACAGAAAAAATTTTTAGTACAGAACGTACTCATTATTTTGGTAATACGAATTTACATATTGTGAGGTAATGTAAAAAAAATGCTGGTATAGTACTTATTTGTTTTGTTATTTGGCGTGTAGAAAAAAATAATGTGTTACATTATTCTCGCATCTATTCGAAAGTAAGCCAATAATATTCTTACGATTTATAGTTACACAATTTAATCAAATTAATTTATATAGGTAATCTAAACGTTATCATTATACACAAATTTTTTTAGTATATAGTTATAGATATAATAAATATAAACAAACAGTTACTATATTATATGAAAAAGTATTAGCAAATATGACAATGATGCTACTTTACCTAGTTCGACCAATAACTCAGGAACAAACCAGACAGCTTTGATCATCGATTTTTCTAAGATTGATGCAAATACAAAAGCATATATCGATTCCTCATGTCAAGCAATGACAACTGCCATTATCAACTCTATTAAATCATACATCGATCAAAATATGACCACACAAATAAACATGATTAATAAGTTGAATAAATGTATGAACTTATATATCAATCAACAGCAAGTACACATCAATCAATTAGGTGAAAAATCAACTATACCAATAGCTAAACACAATTATGATTGCAATCCAACCACAGCATCAAAAAGCATCACCACTAACAAAGAAAGCAGTCAGTAACAACAAGGTAATTGCCATTAACCCTAATTTTAAACAATCTAATTATTAGCACAGTCACAAAACAACAAAGTAAAAGAAGCACTGCACTCGAAAATGAACCAATAAGTATATTCCAAAACAAGGCTATACAGATTAAGGCAACTACATGAAAGTACCCTTCCCTAGACTATAGCAACATCAACAATCTTTCTCCAATTCACAATTTCAATAACCCACAAGCAGCAATCATCAAACAAACATGCTTGTGGTGGGTTTTAAACTAGGCTAAAGGACAGAAGATAATTGAAATATTACCCAACAAACCAAACCTTTCCCCTCACTTATGGAAAGCCATTGCTTTTGGATTCTATATATATTTACATAAGTTTACATATAAAAATTTAAAAGCAAACCTCAAAAACAACATCGATGAACAAACACTCCAGACTACCGAAGGAGGCATTATTGCGGTCCATAAATGCAATAACCACTAAAAATTCATAAACATAGCAGATTGGTTACTTATATTTAAATCGTACATGGATGTGGTTTTAGTCATATTTGATTCCAGTATATGACGAAGACCACAGACTACACCTAACTACCAACCAGGACACAACACTAATGAACAGGGACATTGAAGCTGAGGAAGAAAACCTCAATGTTTCTACTATTAAAAAATACCACATCAGCAACAAATACAATCTTAGAAATGATATTACATAGAACAACAGAAGACAAATTTGTATCAATTAGAATTGTAAGGGATGCTCCGAAAAAACAAACTGCTAACACATTTATGCATGTTTAAAATATAGAAAGATAGGTCATTCTGAATAGAATTGCTACTTCACCAGAGCCTCATCAACCAACAAACCTGAGGGCCAAAAATCTCCTCCCAAAAAAAAGTAGAGAAGAAGTCCTATAAATAAATAGATAATGTACCAATCAGTACAAACGAAAAAAAAAAGAGTGAATAGCAAAGCAATGACATTCTACACATATACAAAAAAAAATATATATATATATAAAACATACGAAAAAAAATATACAAAGGCACAACAAACAATAGAATCAAGGAGTGACAATGCAGAAATATAGTGCATTGATTATTTTAATTATATATATATATATTTTTTTTTGGCAATCCTGCCTTTATTGTATAAGGAATGCGTAATCTAAATACATAAGTTTTTCACTAAAGCCAAAAACCCTTCCTTCTCTTCAATAAAAGCTCACCCGGCTACTCAGAGGTGCCCAGATGTGATTTGCCACAGCAACTCTTTTCTTCCCTTTTGGCTTTCAACTTGCTGAAAGATTATCCATCAGATCCTTGGACGGTAGTTGCTAGCCTTGTCAGGACTGCGTTTAAGTTTTATAACTGTGTGGTCTATAAAGCCCCAACCACTTTGGTTTAACGTTAGTTGAAATTACCTTCCTAACTTCTTTCTTTGTCTCCTCCCACAATTTCCGATCTGCTTCTTTTGCTGAAATTCTTTCAAATCTTGCTTCTTGGGTTTTTCTTTTCTTGGTTTTCTTGTATGTTGGATCACTTCTCTCATCTCGCTTTCTTTTTTGTGAGTTTGTAATGCCTTTGCCCTGCTCGAATTCATTTATAGCTTCACATCTTAGTTACCAGATCACCTCTTGAAAGCGTTTTCATAACTTGTGGCTGTAAATTCTTCGTAGCTCTCTTAGTAATCTGTTTTCATTTCTAAGCTCCCAGAAGATTCTTCTAATACAGTTAACTCTGTTTTCATAAATGGCCTCTTGAGAATCTCCAATTATTTCTTCTTTTGTAATATTACGTATCTTTCATTCACTTTCTTTCTGTTTATTCTTTAACTTTTTCTTTATAGCATTCTCAAATGCTTTACTCTCTATTCTGCTCCACAATTTCTCATATATTTCGCATATGGCTAAGTGATCTAAATCTTCTTTTTCTCAGAAACATGCGACACAAAAATCAAATGGGTAGAGGTTTAGATTTTTTCTGTGAAGCACCTTTATTGTTGGCAGCAAACCATTTATACACTTTATCTTAAAAACCCAACTGTGACTATTCTTTAAACTTCTGCATCTATATCCTGCCTCTTTTTTTTGCATTCCCCATATTCCTCTCCAGTTTAACCATTTCTCTTCTGAACTACTTTTAATTAAACTATCTATATATTTGCTATTTATCCAACCTATGCTATAATACATTTTTGTTATATTGTCTATCATTTCTCTAATAGGTATATCAACGATATGACTATTCCTTCTCAGAACCACCTTCATTAACTTAGACCATTCTACTCTAAAACTGCAACACTCCTTAGAACTGTTACCCTCCTTCGCTAGCCTATCAGCTACCTCATTTAATTTAACCCCACTATGACCTTTCACCTTTATGAAGCTAATATCAATATCTTTAATCTTAACCAAATTTATCACCATTGCAACGATGCTCCTGTTCTTGAGCTTAGTGGTTTTTGTTTCATTTAGGCTAGCTTTAACTTTTTCAATAACACTAATTGCATTTGCACTATCTGTGAAAATCTGTACTTTGCATTTGTTCGATACCACTAATAATGCAAGCTCTATAGCGCCTATTTCTGCTCTCGTTGAAGAAGGCCAATCCTTTATTGCACCTGCAAACTGCTCTAGTACTGCTTCTGTGTCTTTTTTGGCTGTGACCCAACCTATACTCATTTTCTTTGGCTCTCTGTTTCTGCTATTCTCCTCTAAGAAGCCATCTGTAAAGATGTCTAATTCTGCATACCCCGCCAGTTTCTGCAGTGACTTCTGGGTTTTCTCCCTATACACCTGCTCTACTATATATCTGTCAATTAGATCTTCTTCTAGGTTCTTGATCATTACCGTATGGCTTGACAATGAGATGAGTATATTTGTTTGTATGTTGGCTCTTTTGCTAAAATTTGCTAGAGGCACCTCATACAGAACTTTCTTTTCTTTTTGCTTTTTAATGTAGTTTTTCTTTAATGCTCTTTGTTTATTCTTTAACTTCAAACCTAACTTGCATTTGTTGGGCTTCTGCGTGTTCAATAAACTACAACCTTGGTATTTGTCATAAATGTTTTTATTTTCTTTCTCTCTTTTCCAATGAGTTACTTCTACTTTTCGTTTACCTCTACTTTTTTTAACCACCTGGCCCAATTCTGTTGTGCCTTTTTCATTTGGTAATATGACCTATTCTGCTTTTCTTTTATCTTCAGATACATGCTGAAATAAGGGCAATAAAGCTACTTGACTCTTTCTTCTGTACTTGTATTTTGTATGTACCTCTCTTGTTATCTGATTATTAATCACTGCATCCTTGATACTAATAAACTATGAGGGCTTCTTCTCTTTGCCCTTATTTCCTCTTAGATATTTCACTTGGCACCAGGTTAAAAGTGTTGATCCCTCTTCTTTGAGCAATTGTTCTATAAATATAATATTGTTCAACTTGCTTTTTATATACTGTTTTCTTTCGATCTTACTTAATATAGACCAGATTTCTGTTTCTTCACCTAAGTGCATACTCTTTGCCACTTCACTGTATTCCAGTTCTATACCTAATTTTGTGGCATCTCTAACTATATTTGCATTAAAATTATGCTTTATTTCTGCTTCATTCAGCCATTGAGCGGACCACTTGATTATGCATCTGCTGCTTCTGTTATCGATCTGTGCTTGTCTTAGTCTAATCCAGGTTATATTCCCTACCAACTCTATACTATTTAGTCTCTTAACTAAACTAGAAACTTGTTGTACCACCTTTCCTTGCAACAAGCCTTTCACCCCTACCAAATTTGGGTGCATAATGATACTATTAGCCGTAGTACTAGCTAAACCTGCTTTTCATTTGAGTAAGTTGAGGAAAGGTCTATGGATTCTGTCACAAGCTTGCTTGCTTATTACTTGGCATTTTAGTTAATATTCTAATTTTGGTAATAATACTCTATTGTTTATATATTGCAGGTGCCCCAAAGATACTTTCTTCTTTCTTAAGATTCTTACTAATCCAGCAACCTCTCTTTCTACTAGGCCCGTACTACAATTTTTCTTATTTCTCTCTGAGATTCACATATCTAAAAATCTGGCTGCTTCATCATTTCTTTTTGCTTTTATCTCCACTCCATATTCACTAATAATGCTGTATTCTTTATCTTTTTGGCTTATGTCCCCATTAATTACAATAAGTTCTGATTTCTTCTTGTTTATTTTAATGTCATTTAGTTTATAGAATTCATTAGCCTTTTTGAAGATTTCTAATAACTCTGTTTTGGATTTTGCGATCCAAGTTGTGTCATTAGTGTATGCCACAACAGCTTGTCTCTGTTTTATCCAAGTGATCTCTCCTTTTTTTAGGTCTGTAGACCACGGCACCGCTACCTCATAACCTCATTCTTTAATTCTTTGCACTTCACACAACAGTGGGTCATAAAAAATACACCATATTAGAGGTGATAGCACCTCCTCTGGTTTATCCCGTCTTTTGCTTTAATTACTCTAGTGCTCCCATATGCCGTTATCACCTCTAATTCCCTATATTTATACAGGCTAATAATATACTTCTGTATGTTTGTCAGCATCTTAATTCGTTTGAGGGCTAACTCTAGCAATATCATGCTTATAGTGTCAAATGCCTTTTGCATATCCTGTAATAGGATCCATAGCTTTTGTTTTTTTTCCTGTGCTTCTTCTGCAATACAGTTCAGGATATGTATGGGGTCCTCTGTGCTTTCTCCTGTAAGACCCGCGTAGTTTGGACCTTTGAGTATATTGTGCTTTTTAAAAACCTGTCCTAGCCTTTTCATTATTACTCTACTTAGCACTTTTCGGACATTCTCTAGAAGAATAATAGGGCGTACATTATTCAAATCATAGTTCCAATCTTCTCTTTTAGGAATTGGGTATAAAACTCCAATTTTCCATTTCAGCAGAATGTTCTCAGTCTTTATACACTTTGATAGAAGCCTTGTACAAGCTTCTTTCGTTTTTGTACCGATGTTTTTGAGGACTGGGTACGTGATACTTGAGAGACCTGGGGCGGAGTTATTTTGTGTTTTCTGCAAAGCCTCATTCCAATCTTCTGTTGTTATTTTATATGATACCTCTTTGTACCATTCCTCATCTATATTCTCTTTAGAACTATATTGCTCTGCCCAGGATGTACTTAATAACTCTATATCTATGTTTCTATTTCTAAATTGCTTCTCAAAGAAAGATTCCACCTTTTTCATAACTTCTATTTCGCTATTGACCAAGAAGATATTATTTTCTATTTCTTCATATACCCTATTTAACTTGATTCTCTGGTAAGGTTTTTCTAATATGCTATTTAGCATACTCTTTTGGTTTGAAGAGATATTCTCACATCTTTCTTCTATTCTCTTTTTAATACTATGCTCTTCTTTCACTAGTTTCGTTTTGCTCCACACCTTTTTTGTAGTCTTTGCAATATGCTCTAATTGTTTGTAGGTGTCACATGTCCATGTGTGACTCCACGTAACTGGAGCTTCCTTTAACTCTGTTTCAATCACAACGTTTATGTTTTCTAAAGCTTTGACTAACTTCTCTGTTATTACCTGCCCCATTTTCTTTTTGGCTTTTCTGCAAAATTATTGACAATTATAAGTATATTTACTCTGTGAATAATAAATAATAATAATAATTAAAAAAAAAAAAGGGAATAAAATGGGAACATAACAATAACAAAAGCATGTTCTAGCATAGCCTGAACATAAAAAAAAAAACTAATATCAAACAAACAAACAACAGCAATAGCAAAGTAATAGCAAGATTGATACTTATCTTACACAGTTTCATATATATGTAAAAAAAAAAAAAAGAAAGCAGTCAATTAATTAATATAAACTAGAGCATATTAATACAGCTTATCTTTTATCGTCGCAAAAAAAAAAAAAAAAAGTGGTACTATAAACTTATAAACGTACCATTCTACTTCATATTTGTCTCTCTTAACTCTTTGCTCGCACAGGAACTTCTTTGTATAACTCCAATAACCACTTAAAGCACTTTACACAATTCAAGCTATCATACAATATAACAATTGACAATACACCAACTTTGCAATCAGTAGATAAAACCACCACAGCAATACTACCTCCTTCTATTCTACTAACTAACATTAAATCAAACCTATTAGCACAATTAAGCCCACTTCACTTTAACATACAGACTCCTATAAACATATCAGCATTCCAACACCTTACCACTTCCTACCCAAATCGACAATTCATTGAGTACATCACCAATGGTATTAGATATGAATTCAGATTTAATTTTAGAGAAACTTGCTCAAAACTCCTACAAGGAAACCTTTGTTTAATTGACACTATCCCAGAAGCATTTCAAGCTTATATAACAAACAAATTAGCTAATAATTGCATTTGTGGCCCATTTCAGGAAAACAATATGCCATGTAACCTTTTTCAAATCAACTCTTGTAGATTGGTAGAGAAAAAAGATACCAACCCCAAAGCATACCAAGTCATCTACCATTTATTCTCCCCAAGTAACAGCATAAATGACAGAATTGACAGAGAAGAATTTTTCATAAAATACGAGAACATTAACTATGCAATTTGGTGGATAAACCACTTCAGCAGGTGTTGCACATTATCGAAAATAGACATCAAAGATGCATATCGAATTCTCCCAGTCTATCTGGTAGACCAACCTTTGCAAGGCTTTTGCCATGAAAGCAACATATACTTCAATAAAGTTCTCACATTTAGCAATTGGGCCTTTGGAAGAATTTTTGCTACTTTGCCAGCATTATTGCATGGATAGCAATTCAACAAAGGATACTAGCAATTATCCACAATGGGGACAATTTTCTTATAATCTCACCATCAGATAGATTATATGAATTTCATCAACATCAGGAAGTTTTGAAGGTATTATTATATGCCATTATATGCATTAATTAATATTACTCGTTAAATAATACGATTACTCTATATTAAACAACACTATATATTTTATTATTTAACATTTACTATTAAATAACATACA
>CAJVPY010002466.1:0-16120 GCA_910591965.1 Dentiscutata erythropus | reverse complement strand
AAGTTTTCTTCGTTTTCTAGTATTAACGTTTTAAAAAATTATGTAATTTGATTGGTTAATTATCACAGGCAATCATGGGTAGATCGGCAAAAATTAACCAATCATATGAATGTCTTCCTATGACCTTCAAGTGCATATAAGTCGATCAATTTATATTGATGGTTACAATTTTGATTGTTTTAATACTCTAAATTTAAATAAGATTGTTAATAAATCAAAATTTCAAATCAGAAACAAACTTTTAATCAAATATAAATTTAATTTATTGTAATGGTGCGTATACAAGATTCGGGTCTAAAACATTACACCAATATTAAAATATTTAATAGATTATGCAGTTAATAAATTATGTTGTGAAAAGAAAAACTTAGAGTGCATACGCACTTTAAATTATAATAGACAATTTAACCATTTTTTTAAAAAAACTTTGATTAATTGAGATTATATACTTTAATAAATTTGCAAAATTAAGTAGGTTTAATACATAGTAAATATATAGTAATAATAAACTAATTATATAGTAACTCAAACCTAAAAAATTAACAGTAGTAGGCGTATTGCTAGCATAGTTAATACAGTAATACAAAGAAAATTGCTACTACCAAGTAACTATATAGTTACTTTATAGTTAATGGCAAATCGCCATTTTGCAAGTTTCAGTAAAGTAATTTGCGTCTGATTTAATTCAGGATTTTGTATACACGTTTTTACGGTATGTCTTGCTTGACTGTTTCACATAATACTCAAAACTACAAACTTAAGTTTATCATGAGTTTTACGAGTATTGTTTAATAATAATAATAAAGCAAAAATGCATATTCGAATTAAGACTGCTAAAAAAAAGGGTAAATTTATAAAACTATTATACACGATCTTAAATTTAAAAATATTAAGAATTTAGTAATTAATTCACCCAACTATAAAATGTCGTACGTACTAGTTTCGTAAATAATTTTAATGTGGTAAAAACATGCACCTAGAAAATTTTTACCAGGTTGGTGCACCATAGTGCAGGTAATAATCATATTATTATCGTTATCTTACCATTTTAAATACCTAAAATAAATAACGAAATTACTTCTTAGTAAAATTCAAAACTGGTAAATGCAATATAACAAAAAGAAAATACCTAGGCTTCTGGATTTAGTGTTAACTGTTTTACTACAATAAAGCAATTTCTTGATAATATTAACGCTTTAAAAAAAGTTTAAGCACTGATTATCTTATTTGCACAAATTAACACTTCGGGGTGTTAACTCAGAAATAAAATACTGTATAAAGAGAATTAATTATAAATTTGAGCTTTTAAATACCTCTCAAATAAATTCGATAAAGACTCAAATTGGCTAGTTTAATTATTATTAATAATAGCTTGTTTTTTAAAAAGATAGGCATATACTAAAGGGGTGTTTGATTGTCAATTAAAGCAAGTTATAGAATTGAATTATGTTTTTTTTTTTTATCTCTTTAAACAGTGTCTCGAAATAAAGCTCAGACATTTTTTGTGCTTATAATCTTTTTTTAGTCTTAATCATTTAAAGTTTATCAATATTTATTAAATTTTAAATAACTTTCTGCGTAGAAAATCATTGATGCTTTTTTAGTTGTGTATACGCATGGTTTAACTTAACACAAACTATGATGTTTTACGCCATTAAAATATAAATAGAAGTATGGGCACTCTTTAGCAATATAACAAAAATACAACATATACTGTACTTTGAAGAATTAAAGCAGAAAACAGACTTAAATTATAGTGTCTTGACAGACATACTAAAAACCCTTGTCAAAACCAAAGTGCACAAACTTTCTAATGGTACTAAAGTCGGTGATATTCAAAACTTCTAACGATAATCAATTAAAAAAACATTGAAATATTACCGAACGAATGCATTTACGAAATATTCAATAAACTTCGAGTATATAATAAAAGCTTATTTTCTTGCCTTCTTGTAAACCGATTATGGTGTAGAATGATTGTACCAATATTATGGAGTGAACCAGGTGTTCACGTTCAAGATAAAAGATTTGTAAAGATATGTCTTTCAGCATTGAATGTTGAAGAACAAGCCTTATTAATCCCTTTTAATATTACCCTTCCAAAAAATCCAAGGCCATTATTTAATTATACGACTTATATTACATCTGTCAATTATTATTATTTAAACGAAGGTATTAAGAAATATGAGTATAGATTGATATCTTCTAATTATAGCATAATAAGTGCCGCCAATTGTTCTTTAGCTCTAATGTTTTTACGATCTAGTAAAGGACTTAAATATTTAAAATTTGATCGAGGCATTTATAATCAAACATTATTTATAGAAAGGCTTTGTAAAAACAATCTATTACCTCCTTAGAAGTATCAAATTGTTATCTTAGAGATGATACTTTAGCTAAAATTCTCAATAAAAGCATCACTCTGACTTCATTAAACCTTAGTAACAATCAATTTGGTCCTAAGAGAGCTAAAGCACTAGTAGAGACTTTATATGCAAACAATACAACTCTAACTTCTTAACTATTTTTAATAACCAACTTTATCCCGAAGGAGGAAAAGTATTGGCAGAAGTTCTTTATAAAATACCACCATAACTTCATTAAATCTTAGTGTTAATAAGCTCGGTTGCGAAGGTGGAAAAGCATTAGCAGAAACCCTTTACATAAATACTACTCTAAATTCTTTAGATCTTTACTGTAATGAACTTGGTACGGAATGCGTCAAAGCGTTAGCGGAAGCTTTATGCAAGAATACAACTTTGACTTCTTTAAATCTTGGAGGTAATCATCTTAGCTTTGAAGCAGGTAAAGCATTTTCAGAGTCACTTTATTTAAATCTTAGTCATAATAAACTTGGCTCCGAGGGTGGGAAAGCGTTAGCGGAATCTCTATACAAAAATACTTCTCTGTATTCTTTATATTTTAATAATAATGACATTGGTCCTGACGTAGAGAAAACATTATTAAAGGCCCTACATATAAAATAATACTTTGACTTCCTTGAATCTTGCTTTTAATATGTTCTGAGGGTGAAAATCGTTAGCAGAAGCAAGAATTCAATTGCGATTTTACTTTTGTCTTTAATCATTGAGCTGGTCATGGAGGAAAGGAATGCATTGACGAAAGTACTTATGATAACATTACTCTGACATTATTCTGATATCCCATTATCCCTATAGCTGACGCTAAAATTAATTTACTGCAATGTTTGTCGCTTCGTCGCATTGTATTCCATAATATCATTTTGAATTGATACAAATATATTATTTATTTTCGAATATGTTTTATTGGCTAGAGCTGTGGGAGCAAACTATTCAAGTTTCCGATTCAACTAATTTTGATTTAGGTTGAGATTTAAGAAAAAAAAAGCTTTATATAAGATATAATAACAGGCTTTATATATAAAAAATTTATTTCAATACATATTTACTATCTCGAATTTTTTAAATTTTATTCCGTTAATATCCCGATACAAAGTTGTAATAAAAATCGAAATTTATAATTTACTAAAACAGGCTAACTTAGTAAAACGTTTCATTATTCAACAATCTCAAATGTAAGAAGATAATGTAATCACCTTCGAGTGCATATGAGTCGACCAAGTCATATTTGACAATTTTGATTGTTTAATACTCTGATTTAATAATATTGTCAATAAATCAATTTTTCAAATCAAAAAATAAAATTTTAATCAAATATAATTTAAACGTGACACCAGGGTATAAAAAATAGAAAGAGTACGCTCAAGCATTTAATTCTATAAATTTCGTCATTGATTGTGATACTTGAGTGTTACATGATTATTCTTTATTAATAATTATTATTGCTGTTTGCAAAAAAATGTGAAATTTGCAGATCAAAAAAAAAAGTAAACGATGATTTCTGAATCTGATTACCGATTTTTTTACCATTTTTTTGCAGAAATAAAAGTTGTAGATTCATAATTTTGTAACATATTTTGATTTAACATCTTTTGTAGGAATATATTTTGCATACTCTTCATGTTGTAAAGAACTTGATTGTGTAATATTAAATTTTGCTTCTTTTCTAGCCCGACAAAATTTACTATTGCATGATAAGCAAGAAGAAAATTTAAAAGCTACACTAAATTCAATCTTATAAGGATTATTAGAAGTTGATAAAAAAGACATTTGTAAAGCATGCTCCGGGATAATAATTTTAGTCATTAGAAAAGAATTTTTTTTAAAAAAAATGTATGCTAAATAAATATATATAAGACTTTTATATGGAATGATATTAGTTGAGTTGATATACATACATCATCAGAAGTAATGTTAAAAAAATCAGCAATCAGAAATTATCGATTTCTTTTTTTTTTTTTGATCTGCAAATTTTTTTGCAAACCGCAATAATTGAATGAAATGCTTGAGAATACCCATAATCAAAAATCAGCTAAAAAAATCATTCAGAAAATTAAGTGTTTCAGAAATTATGAAAATGATAAAAAAATTATCAGTAAGTTTGCATAAATGGTCTATATTTTGCCATTAATGTAAAACTCTAGAAGCATCAATTACTAAAATTTCAATCAAATAAATTAAGATAATAATGAAGTTTATTCGGATCATTTTCTAAATTGGTAATTTCATAGTATGCAAATTGAGAGAGATTATTTTTCTTTTATTTCCCTTTTTAATACCATTTACTGTCATCACATATATGTTCGACAAGTGAAAAAATTTGAGCGCTATTTCGCTAGCGCAACGCAGTTCTTCGAAACGCTGCTATTGCTAGCGCTAATATAGATATATAGAGTATCTAACAATCGGTTGAAATTTGTGCGTAACACCAGACGTTAACAATTATTTCTAAGCACTAATAATAATACGTAACAACAATAAATTAAAGTTCTTATTCAAAAATTAGGGTTTCCCGTGAGAATTTTAAAAAATAAATTAAAAATAGTAAAGACAATAAACGGAAAAGTCTTTAAGAATAAAAATAGAGATAGTTGTTCTATTTTCCTAAAAAAGTTAAGCGATTATTTTCTGGTTTAGTGATAGATGTATGCAATAAATTTTATTTGGTATTATATATATATATGACTGCTGTTCGATAAACGAAAATTTTTGAGCGCAATTTAGCTAGCGCAGCGCTTCGACGCACAGCTATTGCGCATATATACGATTTGTTGAGATTTATGAACTCAAAATTACTAAAGAAACCAAAATTCGAGGAAGATCAATTACCTGAATAAAATATCAATACAACCGAAATTACCCGAATTAAGCGCTAACTAATAATAAGTAATAATCTATAGCCTTTTGATGTTTGTTTTCGGCAGCATCAATCAGCCATTTTTCCCCTTCCTTCTTTCATTGCTACTTCCCATTCAATAGGGATGTTAATCGGCCCTTTACAATCGAGTCCTAACCGATCCTGGCAGATCCTTTCAAGGATTCGATCCTTAAATCACGTGAAAACATAATACATTACATATATAGGATAATTAAATTGATTGATAAACTCTTTCAGAAGATCCAATTCAGGATCTGAATCCTGTATGAATGTATTGCACTTTCACGTGAATTAAGGATTTGAGTCCAGGACGGTGGTCCTAGGATCGGACTTGTAATTTAACATCCCTATCATTCAATATCAAAAAGATTCCCGAGTTATACATTGCATTATAATTATTGTTCATTGCAGCTGATATAAAATAATGCTTAACCTTCGCCTTATCTTGGACGACACCTTGTCCTGAATAAAGACCAATACCAGTGCTTTATAATAGCCAGAATGTAGATTTTTTATAAAGCGTAATTGTATGTTTGTTACAGCATATTTGGCAAACTCTTCAGCAGCTTCTTCGTAAAATCTTTTCAAAAAAACACTAGAAGCCATTAAAATATCTTATTGTAGGTAAATCTAATCTAATAATGTGCAACATGGTCACCTCTTCGGCATAGTTTGTGAAGGTATTCCATGTTGCTAGCAAATTACCATTTTAAAATTACTTGCTTCTTCTAACGTCAGCCGAGGTAAAAAACGTTCATAATCATCTTCCAAATGTTCCATACCGTCGTTGAAATAATCACCAAATGAATTAGTAAATTATCAGCTTCACTAGTCATAGATTTTCTTCCGTCAGTGTAGATTATGCACCATTTGAGGACAGTATCTTGAGTAGTTTGTTCTGTTATATTATCACTTTCATCAATCTCGTCATCAGAATCCTCATCTTTATTATCTTTTAGATCAAAGTCTGATTGATCTTTTGCTATATCTATTATAATTTCATCATTCGTCCAAGCTTTAGGTTTAACGCCATAAAAAACTGAATTGCTATTGGAAATAATTGATGGTATCAAAACACAATCTGAAATAAGGTTTTTACACATTAAATATATATCGGAAAATTATTTTTTATTGATGATGATATTTCCGTAAGGATTCTAAGATTTCTATTTTGTTGCTAAAAAAATCATTTTAGATCAGCGAGCACGAACCACAGGAGTTTTGTATCTTCTTTGTTTAGCCTTTAATAAATTAATTTCATAAAATTAATAAATAAAGTAAATAGAATCAGCTAATTCTAAATATATACCATGTATTGAATCTTTATATATATTCACGCAACAATTACTTTTATTCTGATAACTAAACAGACTGATAAATTAAGATATGCGTATTTTATCCAATATCCCTTTCGTTTTTCTTTACGATAACCCCAAAATATGATAATTATTATCAACAAGTGAAACAAGAAATTTAATTATGAAAATGTCTTTTATTAACAACACAAACCCTAAAAAGACCCAAAAAATTTTAAAATTTCATAATAAAATAAGGTCAAAATTTCAGCATCAGCCGTGACAATTATTTAGAGACAAAAGTAAAAGACAGAATACCACTTTTATGAAGGACTTTTACTTTTTATCCTCAGAATCAAATTAATTATGAAATAGATTAGTTATTGTCAAGTTTCAAAAGATGTCAGAGTTGAATTTTTACATAGCGCTTCTGACAACATTTTCCTGCCCTCAGAACACAAAGTATTATTTCTATATAGGGCCTCTTCTAATGTTTTCTCTACGTCAGAACCAAAGCTATTAGAATCGAATTTCAAAGAAGTCAGAGTAGTATTATTGCATAAAGCCTCTGCTAACGCTTTCCCACCCTCAGAACCAATATCATTAGAGCGAATATCTAAGGAAGTAAGTGTAGAATTCTTGCATAGAGCTTCTGCTAACGCCTTTCCGCCTTCAGAACAAAGATAATTAGATTGAAGATTTAAAGAAGTTAGAGTTGTATTCTTGCATAGAGCCTCTGCTAACGCTTTTCCACCTACAGAACCAAGATGATTAGAGAGAAGTTTTAAAGAAGTTAGAGTTGTATTCTTGCACAGAGCCTCTGATAACGCTTTTCCACCCTTAGTACAAAGACAATTAAAGGAAATATCCAAAAAAGTCAAAGCAGTATTAATATAAAGGGACTCTGCCAATGTTTTCCCCGCTTCAGAATTAATTTGATTATATCCAAGATTTAAAGAAGTCAAAGTTGTATTCTTGCATAAAGCCTCCGCTAATGCTTTCACACCCTCATAACCAAGTTCATTATTGGAAAGATTTAAAGAAGTTAGAGTAGTATTCTTGCATAGAGCCTCTGCTAACGCTTTCCCACACTCAGAACTAAATCGATTAAAGGAAAGATCCAAAGAAGTCAAAGCAGTATTTACATAAAGAGACTCTGCAAATGCTTTCCCTGCTTCAGAACCAAGTTGATTCTTTCCAATATTCAAAGAAGTCAGAGTATGATTCTTACACAGAGCTTTTGCTAACGCTTTTCCACCCTCAGAACCAAGATAATTAGAGAAGATTTAAAGAAGTTAGATTTGTATTCTTGCATAAAGCCTCTTCTAATGCCTTTCCACCTTCACAACCGAGCCTATTCAATCTAAGATCTAATGAAGTCATAGTGGTATTTTTGTAGAGGACTTCCGCTAATGCTCTTCCTCCTTCACAATAAATTAGGCTACTAGAAATGTCTAGAAAAGTTAAAGTTGTATTATTTCCACAAAGAATTCTTGCTGGCGCTTTAACCCTCTCAAAACTAAGATAATTGTCACTAAGTCCTAATGAAGTCAGAGTGATAGTTTTGTTGATAATATCATCCAAAGCTTTACCTTTAAGACGACAATTCGTAAATTTTAAGAAAGTAATTGTAGTGTTTTTACAAAGCCTTTCTACAAATATAGATTGATTATAGATTGTTCCATCAAAATTTAAATGCTTAAGGTTTTCACTAGATCGTAAAAACATAAGAGCCAAGAACACCTGACAGCATTTATTCGATTTCCATAAGTTACATTAACATAATTCCTAATTCCTTTGTTTAAATAAAAATAATCAACAGATGTAATATAACTAGTATAATCAAATAATGGTTTTATATTTTTTGGAAGCGTTAGATTAAAAGGGATTAATAAAGCTTGTTCCTCAACATTTAATGCCAATAGGCATATTTTTACAAGCCTTTTATCTTTAAAGCGAACATCTGGTTCGCTCCATAATATTGGTATAATAATTCTACACCATAGACGGTTTACAAGAAGGCATGAAAATAAGTATTTATGATATTTTTGAAGATTTCGAAGATTATTAAATATTTCATAAAGGAATTCTTTCGGTAATGTATTCATGTTTTATTTAAAAAGGGTGAAATTAAGAATTTTTAATACTGCTGACCGTTGCATTTATTTATACTGTATATGGATTTGTGAAACATTGTAACTTGTACTAGTTTCCGTGTGCGAATTTAATAAAGTAAAATTTTAATTTAAGAATTCAAATAATTGAGTCTAAAATATAGTTAAAAATGTTTTTACAATGTTTATAACGCATTCAACTTGAGTACCTAAACCAGCAAAGCGTGACATTTTATGGGTTGTAGTTATTGCATACTATTTCAAAATAATCGTTATAAAGTAATTTATTTTTTAAAAAATAACAATGAAATTCTTCTTTAAAAAAATTTATTATATTTTAACCATTAAAAAAATTCGTACAAACTCTTGATTAAGTAAAAATTTTGATTCTACTACGCAGACTGCGCAGCATTCGCAGCTTTCATATTAAATGCGAGGTAGCTATATTATCCTACGTTTTTTTTTTTTAACCTGCGGAAAATCTCAGAGATTTACCATTTTGATCTCAAACTTGCTCGTATTTTTATTTTCATCAATTTTCTTTTCGAAATTTTTATATTTTTACCAGAGTTATTAGCAGTAATTTGACGTCAAAGTAATCGCGATATATCGGTAAATTACCATGAAATTTAGTATTGATGATTGCTTGCTTGAAAAATGCAGTCATTATCGGAAAATTTCATAACAATAGTAATTTAGTAAATTAATTAAAATTCAGGATCGAAAGGACAAATCAAAAAAAAAAAAGAAGCCTGAGATAGTAAAAATTATACAAAAATTGATTTTTTTATTTTAATACAAAAACATTTTTATTACCAATTTCTAAACGTTAAACCTAAATCAGGATTAGTTTAATTGATATTGGGCATTTTTGAATTTCGTAAATTAAAGCAAGAAAACATTTACTTCGCTTTATTTAATTTTAGCAGTAAATTACATGCAAGAATAAGACATGATACAGAATATAATAATTTTCTTTCAATTTGATAGAATATAACACGACAAAGCGGATTAATCTTGACATCAAAATTATAGGGATAATGCGGGGATATCAAATAGTGTTATTACGAAGTGCATCCATTAATGCATTCTTTCCCTCAGGACCAACCCTAAGAAATATAAAATTCAAAGAAGTATTTTTACAAAGAACTTTTGCAAATGCTTTCCCACCCTCAGAACCAAGTCGATTATGGGAAAAATCCAAAGAAGTTAAAGTAGTATTTGTACAAAGGGCCTCTGCTAATGCTGTCGCTGTTTCTTATTCAAAACGATTATTGCTAAGACTCAATGTAGTTAGTTTAGTATTCTTGCATAGAGCCTCTGCTAACGCTTTCCCACCCTCAGAACCAAGTTCATTCTCGGAAAGATCTAATGAAGTCAAAGTCGTATTTACACGAAGAGCCTCCGCTAATGTTTTCCCTGCTTTAGGACCAAATTGATTTTTGCCAAGATTCAAAGAAGTCAAAGCTGTATTCTTGCGTATAGCCTCCGCCAACGCTTTTCCACCCTCAAAATCAAGTTTATTACGGTAAAGGTTTAAAGAAGTCAGAGTAGTATTCATACATAGAACCTTCGCTAATATTTTTCCTGTTTCAGAACCAAATTGATTATTGCCAACATTCAAAGAGGTCAGAGTTGTGTTATAGCCTAGAGATTCCGCTAATGCCTTTCCACCCTCAGAACCAAGTCTACTACGGTAAAGATTTAAAGAAGTCAGAGTGGTATTCGTACATAGAACCTTCGCTAATACTTTCCCACTCTCGGAACCAAGTCGATTATAGGAAAGATCCAAAGAGGTCAAAGAAGTATTTACATAAAGGGCTTCCGCCAATGCTTTTCCTGCTTCATGATCAAGTAGATTACTTCCAAGATTCAAAGAAGTCAGAGTAGAATTCTTGAATAAAGCTTCCGCTAACGCTTTCCCGCCTATAGAACCAAGCATATTTTGATAAAGATCCAAAGAAGTTAGAGTAGTATTTATACAAAGAGCTTCCGCCAATGCTTTCCCACCCTGATAAGTAAGCATACCACAACCAATATATAATGAAGTTATGGTGTTATTTTTACAGAGGACTTTCGCTAACGCTTTTCCACCCTCAGAATAAAGTTGATTTTTAGAAAGATCTAAAGAAATCAGAGTTGTATTATTTTCACAGAGAGTCCTCGCTAGTGCATTAATCATCTCAGGATCAAGTTGATTGCTACTAAGATTTAATGAAGTCAGGATGGTTATTTTTTTGAAAATATCATCTAAAGTTTTATCGTTAAGATAACAATTTGAGAATCTTAAAGAGTCAACAGAAGTGTTTTTACAAAGCTTTTCTATGAATATTAATTCATTATAAATTTTTCCAGTAAAATTTAAACATTTAAGTTTACCAGATCGTAAAAACATTAGAGCCAAAGAACACTTGATAGCACTTATCATAATACGATTTCCATAAATTCCATATATTGATTCATTATAAAAACTTTCAATCCCTTTGTTTAAATAATAATAATCGACAGATGTAATATAACTTGTATAATCAAATAATGGATTTGTATTTTCCGGAAGGATTATTTTAAAAGGGATTAATAGAGTTTGTTCTTCAGCGTTTAATGCTAAAAGACATATTCGTACAAGTTTTTGATCTTTAAAGTAGACACCTGGATCACTCCATAATAGTGGTACAATAATTCTACACCATAGTCGGTTTACAAGAAGGCATGAAAATAGGCTTTTGTGATGAGTTCTAAGATTGCTAAATATTTCTAAAAGGCATTCGTTCGGTAATTTCGTCATATTTTATTCAAATGGATTATGTTTAAATAAATCTATATATATATCCGAATTTCGTGAAACGTTACAACTTGTGCTACGTTTAAATCACATGCACTGCTTAAACCTTGTCGTTGTGAAAATAAATAATAAATAATAATATGGTAATAAAAAAGGTGAAAATTTGTCTAAAAACTCTAAAAATGGTTTATAATAATTCTAAAAAAAAATACTGTACTTACGCGAAATAACACCCAGAGCTTTATTTCGGGACGAGAAAAAAATAATTAATTTAGCTAAAATCAATCAATCAATCAATCAATCAAAATATAATAAAATTACTGGCCGTCACGAGTGTGTTCATTCTTAACGATAAAAAAAATATCTTGACTAATAATAGCAATATTGTTGTACATCACAGGCAGATTGGTATAACAATATGTCGATTTTTTTCTCACGATAATTGTATCCTTATGAGATCTGATTGATTAGCATGTGCATTGACTATCGTAACTTTGACGTAACAAATATACAATATGGGGATGCGTCAATTAAAACAAGGCCTATCCGTTTGCATTTTTTACAAAAATGAGGATATCATTTCTGCTGCAGAGCAGGGCTAAAACGACATATAGTAAATACCGGACATTTACTGTGCCACCGCCCATTGTCTAAAGTATCGTTCTTGATGTAAAATTTATGATATGACGAAGCGTATTTAAATTTATATAGATATATAACGAAATGTATTTTATTTTATATAGATGTACTTAAATATTTTTATTAATGCAGTAATTATATCATATGCATGCAATATCGCATTAAATTACTTTTTTAGCCAATAAAATTTGAATATACCGTGAATCAAGAACGACACTTATTAAATGTCCGGTATTTACTATATGTCGTTTTAGCCCTGCTGCAGAGTCATAGAAAAGGATTAGTGTGATTGGCTAGAATATGTCGATCCAACAGGTTATACTAATAATAGATTGTCATTCTCAAAATAGAAAAAAAGCCTTGTTTTAATTGACGCAGCCCCATATTACAATTACGTATGTTTTGTTAGCCTCTTGTACGTATCGAACGTAATTCTAAAAATTAATTGTTACGTACAAACCTCATTCACTTGTAATTTAATACTAGCAACACACGTTAGGGTGATAAACACTCTAATAAATCTAACAATAGTTATATACTATATGATTAATTATTATGGCCGGATTTTTTAAAGGTTAATTTCACATACATGAATTCGCACTGATTTAGGTCCACCTTTTTACCTAACTAATATACAAAATTACATCGTATTTTTAAACTACAGTTCTAGACTAGCTCTATGCCGTAATAGAGCCAGTTTTGTAATAACTTTTTTTTTAAAAAAATTATAATTTTATGAAGAGCTATTGTAAAAATGGTTCTATTGCAGTATAGAACTAGTCTAGAACTATAGCTTAAGAAAAAATGCGATGCAATTTTGTATATTGGTTAGGTAAAAAAAAGTGGACCTAAATCAGTGCGAATTCATGTATGTGAAATTAACCTTTAAAAAATCCGCTCATACTATTGTTTGATTTACTAGAGTATTGATCACTCTACCCTAACCACACGTGATACAATGTGCCACATTTTATATTTTTTAAATATATATATATAATATTTATAAAAAAAAATTGGTATTTATAATGATTTATATAATGAATAATTAGTATTATGAGTTTATGTGAGAGTGAAAATCAGGAAATAAAATTTATGATTGGTCAGATTTTATTTCCTGGTTTTCACTCTCACGCACTCATATAATATTATTATAGTTTCATTAATTGCATCAGTATAGTTTCTTTTAAATTTTAATAATCATAGCATGCAAAATTAATTTTGAAATATATATTAAAAACTAACAGTAACATTTATTGGGAGCGCCTGTTTTCACATGACTTTTAGCTTATATATACACGGCGAGCATTGTTATGATAAATTACGACCAATGATGCCTATCAATTTTATTTATAGAAAGAATAAACTGACTTTGGATCAGAATAATCAAATTTTCCTTTTCAGTTTTAGTAGTTTATACTATATACATTAAAGTTGGCAGATAGGGTTTTTTCGGTTTTTAGAATTTCGAACAAATAATTTAGGATAGCTTCTAAAATAGAGCAGTGTATCCGAAAATAGCTGGTAAGGCAAACACGTACGTACGTACGTACTTATCTCCATAATTATTGAAATAATCGCCCTAAATTTTTTACTTTATTATTATATTTCTTCATTTTGAAACAATTAGGGATGCGAACAGGTCATTTGTTCTTGCTTTGATATATTATGAATTCGAATATCGGCCATTTTCCTAATCGGGTAGTCATTTAATTTGCCATATAACCTTACACTTCGTGATTTGCATCACTCCGTTCCTGGTATATCACTCCGCTCCTGGTAAAAATAATGAAGACATTACCAAACGAATGCCTCTGCATATCATCTAAGCCTATTTTACTGCCTTCTTGTAAACCGACTATGGTGTAGAGTTATTATACCAATATTATGGAGCGAACCAGGTGTTCATTTTGCAGATAAAAGACTTGTTACGTTATGTCTTTCGGTATTAAATACTGAGGAACAAGATCTATTAACCACTTATACAACAATCCTTCCAAAAAATACGAATCTATTATTTGATTATACAAGTTATATCACATCTGTTGATTATCATTATTTAAACAAAGGAATCGAAAATTACTATACTAGAAATACCCGAGAAATAATAGGTCCTGTCTAGTGTTCTTTGGCTCTAATGTTTTTACGATCTAGTAAAGGACTCAGATATTTAAATTTGAAGGATACGTTTATAAAGAATCCTTATTTGTAGAAAGAATTTGTAAAAACACATCTATTGTCTCCTTAAAATTATTAAATTGTAATCTTAGAAAGCATCACCCTAACTTCATTAAGCCTTGTTAACAATCAACTTGATCCTGAAAGAGTTAAATCACTAGCAAGATTCTTCCATGTAAATTGAAGCGGGCGAAAACGGCGAGTCTGTCGCTAAAGAGCCAGAAATCTCGCGTTACGTCAAACTGAAGGCTCGAATAGAGGCGGGGATACGATTTGGCGAGTATCAGAATATTAGGTGTTGTGTCGTTTATTGGGTTTTCCCTAAACGAAATCACTAACACCTGATCTTTGCCCTTACTGAAATTTCAGGAGCACGAAAGATAAGTTCTTTATTAAATTTTCTTTTTGCTTTTATACATTTTGGTTTTTACGGCTAATTTTATTCCTTTCCTTTTCCTCTTAAATCCCTTTTCCGCCACTTTCATTGACTCCACCATACTATTTTGCCGTTTTACTAGATTTGGATAAATCGTTTCTACGTTTCCTATTTTTAATTATCCTACTTTGACTAACCCGACTTTTCTTTCTTTAACACCAACCCGCCCAGATCCGCCGTATTGAAACTTCATTATCTTTTCTTAATTCAATACGATTGTATAAGACCCAAGTATGCGGGTTTCACCCAATTTTGGGTTGATCATGAATGCCAAAATCCGGGGCATCGCCATTGTATGCACGATCGTCGGTCGTGTATCGATGCAGGTCCCGATCGACGTTTAGGTCACGTTTTTGGTGGTCACGATTTATTCTGCCCGTGACAATATTTTTGTCCCAAGTAGCACTATGCGGAACACTGAATCCACCTTCTAATCGGTATTCTACATCTTTTAAATGCTCAAACTTGATAAATTCTAAATTATCATCAGAAAAATAGGGATCTCTTTTTATATCTTTAATGAGCATGTCAATTTTTTCATCTTCTTTAACATTCCTCAAATCTTAGAAAAGTGTTGGATTATATTAATAAGTACATTAGAACAACCAGTCTTGCACTTACCATCGCTCTTAAAATTATTAGATATATAATCATTCTGATTAAGTCTCTTTAGAGGCCTCCCAACTGGTTCAGGTGCTTCTCCTTAATAAATAATAGTTGATCAGTTAAATATAGTATTAAAATTTAGTTTTAAAAATTTAATACATACTCTTTTTTGGATTAAGCAACGATTCTGAGTTCATATTAACCTATCGTACCATTATTGAAGATTTCAAATATTGTTTTTACTTAGTTAATTGAAAAAGAAAATGTGAAAAAAATAAAAGAATTCAATAACGAGTATCAAACCCCCAACTTGAGAACTAATAGGCCAAAAATCAGTTTACGGTATGCACAACACCGAAATTAGAAAGAGCTATTTGTGTAATTTAACGAAACAAAGTAAAACATTAGGAACGAAGGTTGCGTAACAAAATGCAATAATATCTATTTGGACTAATATTATTTATTTATCAACGTTTCAACGTTGTTGACACTCTACTATTTGGCACTTCCGGTCACTAATTAATTTTGCTGACGTTTTGCCTTTTTTTTTAACAGAGGTACCCGCGTAAGCGGGTACCTCTGTTAAAAAAAAAATATAAAGCGTCACTTTAATTAGTGACACGAAAAAAAAATTTTTTTTTAAAAAAAGAAAGAGAAAAGGGCGAAAGGGAGGAACGGAAGGAAAGGGAAAGTGTGTGGGACGGAGGGAAAAGGAAAGGGAGTGGGAGAGTGAGTGTGTGAGTGAGGGTGGGGAGAGAGGTGTGGGGAGAGAGGAAGGGGAGAAGAGCGAAGGAGTGAAAGAGAGAAGTTTGAA
>CAJVPY010002465.1:0-16120 GCA_910591965.1 Dentiscutata erythropus | reverse complement strand
ATCCTGAAATTCAATTGGTTTGCGCCACGATAAAGTCATGTGACCGGAAAATTTTTTGTGGTATAATTACATAGGTTAAAATTGTCTTACGTATCACGTTACAGCATGCGGTTATAAATTAACAAATAATGAGACATTCACGCTGATTACACTGCTTTATTATTCTTCTTTTTTCAAAATAAATTCTTTACATAGTACGAACTCTAATTATTCTACTTTAATAATATGTTTAAATGCATTTCAGGATAGTTTCAAAAGTCCTATAACCCCGTGTTTCAGATTGAAGTCTTGTCAAAGTTATTTGTTCTTTAACTTTTTTTTAAATAAAGTTTTAATTAATAATATTGTTTTATTTTCAAGTTTTTTCTAAATTATTAAATCTCTCAAATTTTATCTCAAAAGAGGACACCAAAAACATGATTAATTTTTTTTTTTTTTTTTTCGTATATAAAACATTTGTGCTCAATTAAAGAACCAGTCAAAAGTAATCTTTAGTCGTCGGCACGTTATCTTGACGAACTTTGATTTTCCTGTTTTTGTTTACCTGACAAACCTAAATTTGCTCAATGGATTAGTAAAACTTGATCCTATTGGTTATTCTAAAAATATTATACAAAATTCGTTAAAAATAAATATATAAATGTTTAGAGAGAAGATCGTTAAACATGTAGTGTTTGCATTTTGCATAAAAGAACGGATTAGATTACATTGTTGCAATTTTGCATAAGGCGGCATCCATATTTACGTTAAACCAGTATTGTTATAGAAATCTTAAAGATAATACAAAAATAATACGTACCATATGAGTGACGCCAAGGGAAAAGGGATACTTTGATCTATCGGTTTATCATGTCTGTCTAAACGGGCTTTCAATTTTAGTGTAATACAGCAATACATTACACAATTTTTATAATATAAAAATTGTGTAATGTATTGCTAAAATTGAAAGTCCGTTTAGACAGACATGATAAATCGATATATCAAAGTATCCCTTTTCCCTTGGCGTCACTCATATGGTATTATCATCAAGGACCCTATTTCTATACAATATAGTACTGGTTTAACGTAAATTATGGATGCCGCCTAAAGAAGAACGGATTAAATGATATTTGTTTCAATTCTGAATCATGCGGTCGAATATTTAGCACTAAAAATGGATAATTAGTAAGTTAAAAGATAGTGATTATGAAATATCCTTTATTCCACGATTAATGATTCCATTGGCACATCTCCCCGGTTGCTTTTTCTTCCCTTGTCTTCCCCTTTATTCAATCCGGTATACAAAAAATATCACTCCATTATCTTGATCTAATTTGTCTATCTTATCTGCGCAATTCCGCGGTAGTCATTAAACTGTTTAAAAAAACGTACGATTTTTTTTTCGTATTTTAATAATTTATATTGTAACAGATAAATTACTGATTTTGGCTTTTAGAATAGAGACTCATCGAATTTCTCTCATATTTTTTCATTGAATAATATACGTTTCTAGTATTTGTTCAAGAGATAAGAAGTAAAGATTTTACATTATTATAATTGTTTAATAAAAAAGAATATATATATATGAATATGCTTAACGATACTTTCCGTTTTCTTTTTGCTTGATATATAAGTTATGATACATGCTTTATTATGTAATTTATAGTATCAATAAACGACGGGCCTGCATTTATCTATTAGAAATTCAAAAGTAACTTGTCGATCTAAATCGACAGTGATAAATGACACACAGCAGCAATAGCAATGACTTTATCCTCGGGTTGACTTGCGAGTTAATCCACGGATCAATTCACTTACCCTTGCGGGTGACCCAGGTGGTACAAAGTCACTAATCCTGACACAGATTTTATCAGTATTCATCCTAATTGGTGGTGAATAGAAATTTTAAAATTAATGAAATGATTTTATGACGGGCATCTTCGAGATTATAATCTCAATAGGGTTATACAATATTTTAGCAGCTACTAAAAAGTAATAGCTTCAAGAGAAGGTTTGTCTAATTTAGAAGAAATGCTTGAAATTTGAAGACGCTAAGTGTGAGTTTGTGTGATTGTTGATTTGTTCCACTATTACTGTATTACTTGAAATCTTAACTTATTAATGATACTAGAAATGAGAAATATTTTCCCGAAAAATCCAGTAAATAAATTTTTTTTAATATATAGAACAAAATTAGGTAAAATTAGAGGATAACGCAATAAAATTTATCATGAAAAATTTTTTTGACATTTAATTCGCACGATTTTTGTAATACGATTTTTTTTTTCTCCTAAAAATTTAATATTAACGTTACATTACATATAGCATGTTTATCTGTTATATTACGAAATATGAAACATGAACACATTACAAATACGTTATATAATACGTAAAACAGGGAATTACATCACGTGCGTCACAAAGTATTATGTTGTGACATATTTGAGTTGTTGTCAGTATCGCATGCACAACAAACTCAATACCATCATTCTGAGATTTTAAAACACACTACTTTCTAAACGGTCATTTTGCATAATACAGTAATATACAGTAATATACTTGCAAGAATTCACAATAAATCTTTATTAACGATGTAAGGATACCTTCTTAGAGTCTAGAAATTCGTTACCGATTATCAAAACTAAATGTGTCTTTTTAAAAGAGGCACATGACAAAAAATCCGAGTAAATGAAAATATGCATAATAATGAATATATACTATATAAGTACAATTAAATGGTTACCATTTTTGGAAGAGGCTGTAACATCAACTTTAAAATATACACTTATTAACCCGAATTACCAGCAACTAATGCAATAATAGTGTCATTATACGTACGCATGTGCATATTCATTTATAAAAAAATAACGATAAACATTTCTGTTATTAATAGTCAAAAAGCATGACATCCATAAAAGGCAAAATAAAATAGTACATGCATTCAAATAACGTTTTCAAGCATTTGAGATGCTTGTAATAATTTCGGTCTGTAATGATATATTATTAGTATTTGACTTATCCTTTTTGATATCTTAATCTACATTGCATTTTATTATAAAATTAAGTATTAATCTACTGTAAATATTGTTAATACAAAAAATTCGGGCTCAAGCGCTAAATTTCAACCAAAAGGTTATTAACGGCCGAATCTCTTTTAAAATGAAAACAATGAACTTGCCTATATTTATAGAAAGTTTATGATGACGGAGTTTCGTAAAGTCATTAAGAATGAACCAAGGAAGATTGGGAGTTGTTGTTCCGAGGTAAATATACATGAAGGGACGAATGATACTAAGAATTCGTTTCCTTATTTGTTTATGTAGGTTCATTATCCCGTGGAATTGTCGTTATAATTTGTGTACTAATACGTGCACATGCATCTATATATATACACAAACAAATTAAAAAAATAAAAAAAAAACAAGAAAAAAATAAAAATAATAATAATAATAATAATAACGAATATACATTACATTATTCTCTTTTTTTGAATTTTATAAAAATAGGATGTTCGTCCGAATTATTCGAATTTTTTTTTTAAAAACAAAAAAACATGGTTAAAAAATTATTAAATGTTTTAAATGTTTGTAAGCGTGCAATTAAAAAATTAAAACCACGTAAACGTGATCAAAATGTAGTATCACAAGAGCAAGAAAACGCACCGCGGTCATTTTGGAAGAAAGTGCTACCACGAAAACTAAAACGGAAAAAAAGAAAAGACAATGCAATAATTCAAAATAAATTTAAAGACCCAGTATCTTCACCATCACTTCCCACGGAATGTTTGATCGAAATATTTACTTATGTACAAGACGATTTAAGAACCTTGAACGCATGTCTTTTGGTCTGTAAAGAATGGTGTAATGTTGTAATTCCTCTGTATTGGAGTAGACCATTCCATTGCAAGACTTCTGCAAATGTTATAAAGACATATCTTCAATGTCTTTCCAAACATGAAAGACAGAATATCAAAACTTGCGGTATTAAATTAAAACGAAATAAACCACCTACATTTTATTATGCGAATCTACTTCGAGAACTTAGTATGTCAAAATTATATTTATCCGTAGATTCCTGGATACATATATCTCAAAAATCTATTAAGTACGTATGTAATAAATAATCTTTATGTTTTTATTTCAACATATTACTAATATTATTTTTAATATTATTAATATTAAAAATTCATTTAATTATTTAGAAACATTACATGCCAAAGAAATATAATATGCCGTGCGTTATGTAGATTATTTGTAAAAAAAAGCCCGGGACTACTATCATTTTCTCTGGATTGGTCTTTTTCCGGCAAATGGAGAAATTATCCAATGTTCACATATCATACCAAGAACTCATCAATTCTTTCTGATCTTCAAGATCTGTCAATTCATCATGTAGATACACGCGACGTATTCAGAGAATTATCTTGGAGTTGTCAAAATTTAAAAAATCTTGAGATAATAGATTACACATTCTTGAATCTTCCAGAAATTCGTCATCGATCAATTCACACTCTAATCTCTTCTCAAACTAATTTACAACGTTGTAAATTTTTTGCGTATGGTTTAAGTCCAATACAACCAATTGATGCGTTAAGTACTCAAACAAAAACACTTACACATTTTGAATTAGTTTATGCAAAATTTTATGCGAATAATTCGGACGTAAAAGATTCTATAAATGCATTTAAAGCCTTAGCAAATTGCACAAATCTTGAATCTATTATCATTAATAGTTGTTTGTTTTCAAGTGATAAAATTTTACAACCATTAACAACAGTAAAATTTCCAAACCTAAAAATATTACATTTTAAATCTTTATTAAGTAATATTAGCACAATTTTTATCGATATGATAAAAGCAAATTCGAGATCATTACAAGATTTGTGGTATTCTGATAAAGTTGCTAGAAATCTAACACTCCCAATTTTAGAAACTGTAGTAACATATTTAGAGAACATTTCGAGCTTAAAACGGTTAATAATTCCATTCAAGAGCGAACAAGCACCACAACTGTCCCCATTTTTAATACAATGTAAAAGCTTAACAACTTTAAAATTAGTCGGCCCTTATGGACAAGAACGTGAAATTAATGAATATTTACCAGAGTTGGCGAATGAATTACCCTTGTCAATAAAGCACTTGAGCATTGATTTAAATTGGGTAGTATTGACGACTCTGGAAGAGTTTTTTGAGAATTGTAAGGCTGATTTGGATACATTTTATATCGGAGGTTGGAAAAGACAAATGCCAGAAGTTCACGTTAAATTGATCGAACAATATTTAAAGAAGGAAAAGAATTCGATAGATCTTTTCAAGTTTTTAAAGGACATTCGTAGCTAATTTATTATATGTTTCAAAATTTTTTTTTTCTTAGACTTAACGTTTAAAAAAATTTTGGATTTAAAAAAAATCTATTCTGGTGATGCTTTAAATTTTATTTTATTATAATTGACATTTTTTTATTTTTTTTTATTTTGCTTTTTCCTTCTTTTTTTTTTCTTTTTTAGGAGTTGACGTGTAAAAATTTGAGTTCAATAAAATCATTGCTTAGAACAAGCAAAAAATCAAAATTAATTATATATATTTAATAATTTTTGCATTATTTAAAGACCGATAATATACATACAAGTTATTTAAACTACGTAAGCACGTACAATAAAAAGCATTACATCAATTATTTGCTTCCATTTCCACAACTCCATTTACTTTGGACAATAATGACAAGTTGCATTACGGTCATTAGTAACATTATCTGTTATAACCTTTCTTTTTTAGTGTTCTATTTTGTTTTCTAAACATGTATCACTTTGAGATAGTTGGCTTGATATGTTTAAGATAAATTTGTAGAAGTTAGTTCATCGTTCATATTAATAAGAACAAATTCGAAAGAGATTTCAGTATAATAAAATAAATTTGATTTTATCATACAATCTTTTTCGCTTTTATAATTCTAAACTTAATTACGATATATTGTAATTTTAACTAAGCAATAATGTTTTTATAAAGTAAATTATTTAGCATTTAACTTTAATTAAGTTTGCAACGCTAATAGCAACTAAACCTTTCTGTAAGATGCTATCGATGATCGATTGCCTGAGAAATTTACATAGATGTTTTATCACTTATAAAAAATGTTCAAAGAGGCCAAAACTGTCTAAATGACTTAATTGATGTAATCCTTTCTCCAGGAAAACCAAAGAATTCAATGTTCACGTGACCAGGATAAATCATGTCGGAAAGTTTATTAAAATTGCATGTGAATGTGAAAAAGGAAGTTACTTAATTATTTTGAGGTATGCAAGATTATCTGATACAACCCCTTAAAAAAGGGGCACGTAACACTTTCTTTTTTCTCTTTTGCATAAGTTGGAATTGTGAGTCTAAAAAAGAATCGTAATGACACAGATAATAAAACTACTATAAATTGTAATTTACTTTCGTCATTTTGCATGGTTACTAAAAGTGCATGCGTTGCAATCCAAATAAAGTACGTCATAGCATGTTGTATTTGGACATACTGCATACGTCATAACGCGCTTCTGCAATATTTCGTAGGGCATTAAATTTCAACAGAGAAGTGTAATATTAATAATTACGTAAAATTAATTGTTTATTTATTTTGTTACATTACAGTATTATTTCTGTTTAACCTCTAATCTTACCAAATACTGTACCTAACCAATCTCATGCCCGATTAATTGAAAATCGTCTACTGTCTTTCGTGAAAATTTAATATTCTCAATCATTTAATTAGTGCATAATTAAATCGGACATCAAACCAAAACTGAATATATCGATATAGTCTCTGATCATTTGATGTCCGACTTAATCACAAATTTTTGTTTGATTTTGTCGAGCACTACATTTAATACACCCAGTGCATTTACCTTTAGCGTTTCATTTCAAATAACATTAAGACAAATCAATCCTTTGATTCGACCTGGCAAGCTCTTTCGTAATTGTTTATTTTTACCATGTTACGCGCGTTTGCGAAATTTGAATAATAGCCTGAAGTTAGAGGTGCAAAAACTTGGTGACGTATAGTTACATCAAAAAATGAGCATTTATAAGTGTCGTAACAGCGTATGTCGTAATAGCCGGAACTATCTCTATTATTAGACGTGACAGACGTAATTTAACTTTCTTGAAAAATAAGTAAATGTATAAAACGTAATTTTACTTATTGGCATATATCGACATGTATTTACAAAATATTATATACAGAATAAAGCTAAAAAAAAAAAACATATCTAATGCATATTCCTTTATTTTATAATGTATGATACGAACATTTTCGAGAATTTACATTCTATATTATAATAAAGAACAATTTATAAGTCTTTCATTTTAGAAGTGATTAATAAATTTATAATAATTCTCTATTTTTAAAGAATTGTAAACAGACCGATTTTATATCGTGAGGACTAGCAAAGTAATGGCACAAAAATTCGGCGATCCCACGATTCCGAGGCTATGAACCTCCAAATTGGACTTGCACATAACTTTCATTGAAAAGTTTAAAGATATAATAATCATTAATTGATATTGAATGTCAACAATCCCGATTACAAATTCTCAACTCTGTAGTTTGATCTAAAATATTTTCCGGCCTAATTTGTCTCGGAAATCACAGGACCGCTAAATTTTTACTTTGCTACTTTTTAACGAATGATTGATATCGTCGAATATTATAACTAATAACACGTATTTGAAATTGCGACATAAGTCAATATTACAGCATATATCTACACGTCTGGAGTTTAGTGGTCGTACCCGGCTAACCTTTTACCCGAAAGGTTATAACCTTTAATAAAATCTAATAACCGGTTTTATATCCTATTGAGGTAAGAGATTAATGGAATCAGTCAATCAAAATTACAGAATTAAAAAAACATTCCATATGCAATTATTTGGGTCTTTAGACAATCATGTTCTAATAATTTATTAACTTATATTTTGCTTGATTTATATAACCAACTGTAATTCATTCTATCCTGACTAGGGATGCTGACTAAACGTGGATCTCCTTTAGTATAGGTGGCACAATATAGAAATTATAATATAAAAAAACTCTAACCCTAACTCTAACCTAACTCTAATTTATACTATAACCCTCACACTAACTCTAACTATTTATAAATTGCTTAAATTAGTTCAAATTACTATTTTTATATATTATAATCTTATAATAATTCTATATATATACAGTATATTATACTAAAGATCAAACCAAAGGGATTCTAAAGCACATTAGTACGTAAACGATATACGTACCAATTAAAAATTAGGGATTAAATCGGGCGCGATGTAAGAATAGGTATCAGCAGGATTACGATTGTTTTAATCTGACGCGGCGATAATTACAGTATATTTTACCCTATTTTATCTTAAGTTATCTTTTAGGTTAACCGGATATCTTAATTATCCGTTAATCGATTTTATTATCCGGTTATCCGGGTAACCTGACGGTTAACCGGTTACAATACCGACTATTTGAGTTACGGCTAAAAAAAAAGTTACGTCATTGATCATATTCCTGCACCTACAATTTGAAACATATACAGCATGACTAGTATTAACCTTATCAACAGGCATTAGAACTGAGTCCAAGCGGAACGATCTTAGTGTCACCCGTAATGGTTACATGTGACTTCGGATCAGATCGATTCATTTATTTGGTGTCTAATAAAATGACCAGGAAAATGATCTTTAAAGAAGGATTTATCGTCGGGTTAGTGGTCTTATGTGCCCCTACCTCGCACATAAGTGCTGTAACCAACCTTAACCAACCTTAACCAACCTTACCCAAGTTGCGTTCTTTAAATAATTTTAAAAGGACTAAGAGGCTAAAACGTGACTCATCTTTATTTTGGATGGGATTATTCTTCTCAATGACCCTCGGCCGAACGAGCCTCATGTGCAATCCAAGCCTTAGATAATCGGAACCACTAAACAAAGACAAAACCAAGTGTCACTTTTATCCCGGGACAATATCGATACACAGTATATATATTGTAATATATACTTTATTGATGTATTGGCCAGAACCGTGTCATAAATCAACAACTGCACAGAGTCTACGTTGAAATTCAAGAAAAAAAAAGTCAAACGTGGTGATACTCAGCTTGCAAATTGTTTTACTGTTTTTGCATTCTTACAGAAAAATCTTGAGCTTTTATATCTATTTTGCATCTTGAAATCTTTATGATTCTTTTGTGACTAAAGTGGTTGGCAAGCTAGTTGGCGAGCTGGAGAGCTTGGCAAAACAATAGTGGAGAGAGTCTTGTTACTATGATTTGGCGAACTAAAAAGTTGCCTCGCCAGCTTGCCAACCATCCTATTTGTGACGCAAAACAATTGGCAAACTTTCAATTAATACTGTAGATAATGTTAACCCTTGGGTCAAATATTCACACATTGGCGTCAATAAAAATCTCGAGGTCTTGTGTAATAAAACAAGAAAAGTAATAAATAAATCGAAGAGACCCATGACGCAAAACTTTCACTATGGCAACTACAATAGCTTCAGTGTAACGCCAAGTTTTTGTAAAATGCATTCTGATTTTGCCATGGCCTAACATTGGTCTCTCAAGCTTCCACCTTTTTCTCAGAACATAAGAAAAATTACAAGGTTGTTCTTTCTTCAGATACAATTGGCATTAATGAATATAGACCATTATGACCATAATAGTTCGAAGTAAAGGATAGATTGCATGACTCAAGAAAATAATTATGAAGTCGTTTAGCTTATATTTGAGAATTTTCTTTATCTCATTTAGATTCATTTAGGATCAATATAATTAATATACAGTATAAGTTAAATAAATTTTAAGAAACTGATATTTCCACACTCGTGTAAATAACTTTTTAAAAATTTTGCTCAAAGGTATCTCGGTAACCATCCAATCAAATTTTGCATGGTTGCCGAGATGCAGGGTCGATGATTTTTTGCGATGATATTTATTTTTAAAATACGTGTATCACCGCAGAAAATCATCGGCCCTGCTTCGATCAAAGTTTTAAATGTCTATCAAAATATTAATAGAAAAATCGATCATGACTTTGATTGAAGGTATCTCGAAACCATCCAACCAAATTTCTTATTTGAATTCTACGGATCCGTAGAATTCAAATAAAAAACTTGGTTGGATGGTTGTCTAGATACCTTTGATGTTCCCTAAATTTTATTGTTAAAACTTAATTTATAAATATATACAATATATATTCGTATAAACTTTCTTTGTACAAAACTGAACAGTGTTTTCCTTTAATCTTCATCTCTGATTAAATGCTAATATACGCCTAAAGATTTGAAATCAAACCATCCCGAAAAAAATATATTCATTAAAATATAAACAGAAAACAAAAAGGACTTACAACATATTAATAATAGATATTAAATCTTATGCTAAATGAGATGTTATTATGTAAAAAAAAAATCAAATACATAATATATTTTAAATAATCAATACAGTAACAAAACAATAAGAACGCCTCTATGGCGTCTATGATGAATTATAAGATAAAAAAAAAAAAAAACCAAATCTAAAAATTAAATAATAAAAATAAACTTTTAAACTAATTCCATTTCTTAACCCATTCCCGCACCCACTCTCTCGCAACTTCCAAAACCTTCATCTTTTCACTACCAGACATTTTTTCTAACCATCTTTCAGCCTTTTCTTTACACAAATCACTTTCTTCTCCAAACTTGGAACCCATAATAATTTCCAAATACCCTACCGCTACCGAAGTTGTCCATATTGTCTCATCTATACTATTTCTAATACCATATTCTTTTAAATCATTATTTTCTACTTCATCTTTTTTGAAATATGAATAAAAATCATCGGACGGCAAGAACTTTCCGTCAAAAGATTGAAACCTTAAGAAGTTGTAAAGGGTTTCTAAAGTTGGAATTGTTGGATCATTTTGCTGTTTAGGAATATCAATAGAGTCTGAGGTAAATGCTTGTTGATCAACGTTAGCCTGTTGAAAATTAAATAGCGATTGAATAGATGTATTTGATGAATGATTGAATATATGAGGTTGAGTATGTGTTACAAATCCGCTAAATCCAACAAATTGTGATTGATTTGGTGTACTTGATGAATTTAGATTATTTACCGTTTGAGATGCAAGAGTTGTAGAAGCGAGTCCACCAAATCCACCAAATTGTGATTGATTTGTTGTACTTGATGAATTTAGATTTACTGTTGGAGATGCATGAGTTGTAACTGCGAATCCACCAAATTGCGATAGATTCGGTAGGTCTGACATGTTGTCCTCTTGATTTGGCATGGTCGATTGAAATTTACCAAACAGTGAATTAGGTCCGCTGGTTGTTGTAGGTTTTGCTCCAAAAGCTGGTGTTTGTGTTTGCGCGCTACCAAATCCAAAAGCTGGTGTTGATGCTTGTGTTCCAAATCCAAAAGTTGGTGTTGGTGTTTGTGTTTGTGCGCTGCCAAATCCAAAAGCTGGTTTTGGTGCTTGTGTTTGTGCGCTGCCTAATCCAAAAGCTGGTGTTGGTGCTTGTGCGCTGTCAAAATCACAAGAGAATGGCGTTGGTGTTTGTGCGCTGCCAAATCCAAAAGCTGGTTTTTGGCCGAAAAAGTTATTTTGGGCTTGCTGGGTAAATCCACCACCAGGACCACCTGAAGGAGGTGGTGCACCAAATACCGAGTATTTACTGTTGTTGAACCAAGAGGAACTCGTATAATTGGGTGGGATATAGTTTGGCACCACTCTTTGTAGTGGCTTATAATCCTGTTCTTTGGTCATATCTATATCTCGTTCGTCAATCGCTATAAAACTATAAATTAAAGTCATTAACATTGAAAAAGAAATTATTACATAAATTTTCACTAAATTCAAAAGCTTACCTCGTATAACGGGATGCCAAACTATATGTTTTACTTAGAGAAACAATCTGACTACGAACAACAGAATTAGGAACTTGTTTTCCTTGATATTTCTGATGGTTATGAAGAAACGAAGTTCCATCTTCAAGATTTTGTATGAGTTTGCGTGCTGCAAGTGTATGTATTTTAGATCCCTCCAGTTTGACGGGATCCACTGGAATTTCCAATCTCATTGGACCGTCTTGAGACATCGCGGAAAGTGTAATATTCTCTTTAGGTACAACTCCTTTTTCAAGTATGCAATAAACCATAAAACGAACTCCTTGATAAATTGGTGGAACATCGTATGGAGCTTGTCTGAATTGTAATTTCGAAACAAAATCGTCTGCTGGTAGCAGTGAAGGAGGGGTCTTATCATTTTCATTAAAAAAGCTGATAACAGGTTTCTCTGAAATATTTTCTGAAGATTCATTATCCTCAACTTCCATGACTTCATAAACAGTCCAGTCGATTTTGTAATCTTTAATTGGTGGTCTGAGCGAATTTTTCAAAAATCCAATAATCTTTTTTTCAAACCCATCATTACAGTCGGTTACGAACTGGGCGTATCCTTTTCCAGCACGCGCGACAGTTTCTACTAAATTATGGGATACATTACTTCCGATACCCAAAGAGAATAATCGAAGGTCCTTGTTTTCTTCTACTTTTGATCGAATTAAGTCAGCAACTTGACTTACATTCCAAACACTACCATCAGTGAGAAGAAATACGGCAGTTGGCATATCATTTCTCTTGTTTTCAAAAACCCACTTCAAACATTGATAAATTTCGGTTCCAAAATAATTTGCAGCCATGTTTTGAGCAAGAGAAAGAGCAGCTGATAACGCAGATTGAGAATTAGGTTGACTTTTTGGGAAAAGCGAATCATAATTGCTACCAAATGATACAACATTGAAATATGAATCTTCTGGGAGCGATCGTAAAAATAGTTCAAGCGCCTGAGCAGCCTTTTTAATAGGTGCACCATTCATAGAACCAGATCTAAATATGAATAATAATATACGCATTTATTTAAATTTGAAATAAAAGGTATGTGTAATCATATACTTAATAAACTTTACCTATCAACAACAAATATCAATTCAGTTAAAGTCGGATTGATAGCAAATTTTGGAACCAAGGTTAACATAACACAATTCGTTTCGGTTACTGGATTATATTCAACAAATGCTCTAAACGAAGTTAAAAGAATTAATAACATTTTACGAAGAAGATTAACATCAATTGCAAGGATAGTATTAAATTACCTTGGCTGATCAAGACTTTGACTTTTAATGACTAACACGAAATCTTTTTCTAAACAATTCGCCTGCTCATTCAAAGTAACTCTAGAAATTTTTGGGTTTCCATCAATATTTAATTCAGTAGATATATAATGTGATGGTGATTCAATACTTGTAATGAAGGATGTCATTCGGCACGTAACGGAAATCGATAAATTATTAGTAGTTTCAACAGTGTTGACAAGAGGCAAATTGCTTGCAAACGAAGGAATTTCTGATGGGCCACTTCTATATCTTGGAGCAATTGAAGTGGGAAGCGCGAAACGAATTTTCTCAGTTTCTGCGTCATGTTTAAGTTCAGTCTAATTGTATTAAAAAGATTATACATGAGTACTTAATCATGAATTATTTACTTCAGTGATTGGCGTCGTAATCATGTGATGCTAATTGTCACATGATACAATATACAATTAGATTGTTGATTTTTATATATTTTACCACGTGACAATTAGCATCACATGATTACGACGCCAATCACTAATTTACTTACAACATAGGTAATGTTGATGACTACGGTCTGTTTTGGAAGAATATTCCCAACCATACATTCAAACACATCAGGAAGTTGACTATTCATTAGAAAAGCACCATGACCTTCCTATAGAGAGAGAGAGAAAAAAAATAGTATTAAAGATGTAAAAATAATATAAAAGTTTTAAGCAAAAAGATAAATCACCTGAATAGCAGTGTTGTATTCCTTTACAGCCTTCTCCGTTTCTCTAACAATACCTTTGACCTTTGTTTTACCATCAATTTCAGCCTCAAAAGAGCATACCGCCGCAGCTTCGTGAATTGGAAATTTATAAATAGCCTCAATCGTATCGTTTTCGACGTTTGTATAGGTTTGAGAAATGACAACTGCGAATCAAATTAAAAAAGACATTTAGTATTGATAGATTTAAAAATAATTCATGCGAAAATTTACCTTCAGCGATCATATCCACCACTTAGGGTTAAATATAGATGATGAAAAAAAATTGAATAATTTGTCTTTCGAAAATATAACAGACTGATTAAAGAAATTATTTCAAACCGCTAGCTTCAATATTAACATTTTTCAAAGGAATTGGCTTGGGGCCAAACCCATTAGAAATATAAATTAATCCAGAGTAGTTATGCATTTTTATTTTTATTTTTTGTTGATCGCTAAAAGTCTTGGTAATATGAGAAATTCAAGACCAATCTCGCGAATTAATTGAATTAATTAAAGCTAAATGACTGATTCTTTCATAAATCAATAAATCAAAAAAATCTATGCACGATAACATTAATTATTTATCGTTATGTAATAAATCAATAAATCAATAAATCAAATTAATTAACTCAATCAGAATGATGAATATCAAAATCCACTTCATATATTTATACCAAAAAAATAATCTTTTACTGCGGTCCGCAGTTATTACTGTTGCGGAATTTTAAATCCGCAAATACAGTATCTAATTAATGTACGTATACGTTATATGATTTGAAAATTTGATAGATCTTCAAAAAATGAACCAGATACGCATCACATAAAGTAAAAAAAACACAGCATTACAAACAATGATATAATTTATTAAAATTAGTAACTAAAGTTAATTACTAATATAGTAGACGTTATTAATTTACAATGAGTTAATAAATGACGAATTTTGTTTATTTATTCCATTTATGGCTTGACTTTAAACTATATATCAAATTATATACAAAAAAAATATATATATACTTTAAATTATGTATTTTATATAAAAAAACATTTATAAAGATTTATTTATTTACAGCAAATAATTAATTCCCGCCTTTTCTCCAAGGTTTTTATTCATGACGATAGTAGAAATTATTTATAATGATATAGGTCGCATAAGATAAAGAACTGAGAGCATACTTTTTTGTCGATTTTTATCGATGTGTTTTTGTTTTTCGCTTATGGTGAGGACCTCAACCAGGTTTCAAGTTCATCACTACTAATGTATGCAATTCCTCCAGACACTCTACATTCTTTTAAGTTACATAAATATTCAAGAAGACAGTCGCGGTCGTATGTAACTCAGACCAGTTGCTTGAGAAAAATAAGCCTTGATTCTTCTTCATATTCAGGATCTTTAAAATTTGCCCTGCTTTATTCAATCCTAACCAACCATTTATGTTAGGTTTTGTTTTTCACTCCTATTTTTTTTTTTAACTGTTAACGTCCGTTTATCATGGATAGAGTCCAGCCCCGCTCTATCTAATTCTTTATATTAGGTCTTATCGTAGAAGAGAAATATATCTCTCACGTAATAAAGGTTCTCTTTTGATACAGTCTTTAGCTTTGTGGCCGAGGCTCCAACACCGTAAACAAAAACATAGACGATCGGTTGTAGGTAGGAAACTTTATCATTTCATGTAAAAATATGTTTCTGTAATTAAAAAAAAATTAAAATAAATAATTAAACCTAAACTCTGCCTTTTTTCTAAGGTAAAGAGATGTCTACTTGTATTTCTTTTTTTATTATCTAAATTAAAGAATAAAACAAGAGCGTTCACAATAACTGTATGCATCCTGTTCCTTACCTACTATGATTAATAACCGAGATAGTAACCTCTAAAACTTGGAAGGAGAAATAGACTTTCACAACGAGCCGTCTACCGTATATTAAATCCGGTTAGTTAACTGTCGCAAGTCGTGTCTGCCATGCTTCCAACCTTTGTTAAAGAGTCACGAAACCTATCGTGCATACAATTACTGGCAACTATCTAGTTATCGTATCATAAAAATTATATAATACATTACCTTATATGTAATCGAGTCTTTACAAGTATATATTGTATAATAGAGTAAAACAGTAAAAGCGTGAGAGAAAAGATGTGTAAAAAAAGCAAGTGTGTTAAAAAGAACAGGGGTGACCGTCCCAAATATGGGAAATGGTTACACGAATGTTGAATGATTGTCACCTGCTAATCAACCAATCAAAAT
>CAJVPY010002464.1:0-16121 GCA_910591965.1 Dentiscutata erythropus | reverse complement strand
CGTGGCCTCCACTACTACCACCACCACGTTTATGGTTGCCTCCGTCGCGGCTTCCACCATTACCGTCGTGGCCTCCACTACTACCACCACCACGTTTATGGTTGCCTCCGTCGCGGCTTCCACCATTACCGTCGTGGCCTCCATTACCACCACCACGCTTATGTTCAGAGACTGGATTTATCAAAAAAATAATTAGCACATTAATAAATAACTTTCCAACATAAAAATATAAATAGCTATATAATATATATTACCTAGGTCATTTGTGGTGTCTTTTCAAACATAATAGCAATGATAAGTGAGATGAAGATATACGACCATAATAAATATAATTAAATATTGTTATATATAAATCAATACCTTTTAGAGGAGCCGCCAATGCAGTAACGGCAAAGAAAAAAATCAAATATGTGGCAGCAAGATTGAACTTCATGGTTGATAAAATTGATATAAAGTTTTTTTTTAAAATATGGAAAATTTTGATCGTAGACGAAAAGTTGATTTTTTAATCGTTTATTTGTTTAATTTGACTTTATCGTTTAATTTAATAAACGAAAAATTCGTGTGGGATGAAGGAATTTCCAAAGGCTATTTATATAAGGATTCTACTGTATTCAAAATATGAATATATTACTTCGAATTTGTAAAGAACAGATTTGAAAATGATTATTCTAACCCTAAATCCTCATATTAAGATTTGGCGTTTTCAAAGTTTTCCCATTTTCTCATGAAGACGTCGCCAAGAATTCTACAAAAGATTACGAATAAAGAGTTATACATTTTACATATACTGTTAGAACACGCGCAGTTAACATACCAAGTAATTTGGTATAGACTCGAGTAGATCATTCACGAAAAATTAGGTTTAAGTATCTGTAATGAGGACATATTTGTTATTATGGCGCGATAATCTAGCATTTAATTTGAATTTGTAAAAATTTGCAATGCATTATAAATTACAACTACGTATGTACGTACCATTTACTCACGTGTCTAAGCAAACTCTACAATCCAGAGTTTTTTAAGCAGAAAAGTAAAAAAAAAAGCAGATTTCCGAGTTTCATAATTAAATAGTTATAACTTGATAAAAAATTTAAAGCGAATATGGCTTAAAATTATATTTATTATTGAAAATTAAAAACAAACATTTTAGACCTCATGATCTTTGGCCTATCGAATTGCCTCGTATCTGGCACGTACGCGTGTGCGTACGTACGTACGTACTGTGAGTACATACAAAAATTTGGTGACAATTCTGCATGTATTAGCGCCCTGTATCCTGCTAATTAACATGATATTCTGCACAACGTGTATACACATAAAAACAATAAATAATAATTATTCCGATTATTACGATAACTAAAAAAACTTTTTGCAAACATATTAATGAGAAAAGGCATTTCACACACACGATATGAGAATTTTTTTTCTGATTTGAAAAGATTATTAGAATTTTAGAACACATCTAAAAATAATCGTGTAAACATCCATATAAATATTGATTAAAATCTATTTTTCAATAACTTTGCGTCATTTTATCGGATATTTATAGATCAACCATTTAGAAACTATGTCTAATTGGATCGATTTCAAGTATAAGTAATTCCATCCGCTAAATTTAGCCCTATTTCTCGTATCAAGTTTCCTTTTGAAAATTTTTTGGGTTGATGTAATTCACAATTTATCAGATTATGTCTTACATCTGCTTGCTTTGACAAATCAATTAGTTGACCTTTTAGAAAATTTTCCAGAAAAGACTAGTGTAACCGAATGATTCGGATTGGAATTAAAATAAACAAACTAATTGGGTTTGACAAATGTGAATAATGAAACCAAGAAGAATCACTTTCTTAATTCGAAAGCTATACAAACCACTTTGTTTCCAAATACTATACTATTCACTAAAACTTATTTAGTGTTTGTTACGCAATTTGAATTTTTTTTCGATTTGTAATATTTGAAACTAAAATCATATGCTATTAACAATATAACCAGATTAACAAGTTATTGAAGTTTCTTCTAGCCACATTGATCTTGCCATACCTGATTAAATAATATACCCTGTATACTGCATGTAATAACGCCCACCTACGTACGTACGTATGTATGTATATACGCTTATTTGGGACGTAGTTTTTTTGGAATTTGATCGGCAAGTAGCATGCAATGATCAAGTTGCAGAAAATTCTGTACTTTATTCTTCATCCGTATTTGGTAATATTCTTTTCTGACAAATTTTAAAAAAGTAACTGGTCGGTTTTTAAGTTACAAATTTTGTCTTAATACATAATGATTTAAAAAAACAGTCAGAATATTACAAATAAATGTTTATTCGGTGTTAGCCTTTATACAAGTACTTGTTTTATTTTGATTACCCTGGTGTACCCGATCTACGATTTCCAAAACATACGTACGTTTAAGCGGAGATGATTATCTAATCAAAATCAAATCATGAAAATATGAAGTTTAAACGTCAATAATCATCACGTCAAATGATTGTCCCTTTTTTAGAAAGTGCAATCATGAAATAAAGATATACGTAACTGGTTGCTCGCGGGTGGATCGGGTATTCAAGTTGTATTAGTGGAAGTAGATAAATAACTTAGTTATGTAAGTTGAAACATGTTTTTCTATGTGAATATTCCATTTGCTATTACAGTACTATGGAACGAAAAGCGTCGCGTTACACGACATTGTATTTATTTTGGGATTATGCCGGCAGATGATTTAGGATAGGAATGATTTTTATTGTTGAACTCAAAGTTAGCAGAATACACGATGAAAAGCGAGTAATTGACTGAGGTGCCGATACGGTAGAAACGTGAAGCAATCGTAATTATGCTGGGAGTCGCCGTAAATGCCTGCCGACTGTAAATGAAAGGATCACATGTTTTCCAGCTGGAGTAAGTCCTGAGAATTTTTTTCAGGCACTAGCAAACTTGATTTAATTGTTTTCATTCTAGCATATTCCAGCATTGATTCTTTACGCCAGGCATATGCTGATATGCTACCAACATTGTTCCCACGCCCGCATTATTTTTAGCATTATTTTCTGATTAGAAATAAAAAATGCATTGTGACATACCGTAGAAACTTTGTTACAACTAGTTGTAGCTTGCCGTTTTAAAATATTGCAAATCGTATCATTGTGTATATCAGATATTCACCATTACAGTTACGGCGTAATTATATAATCGTAACTTAATTTACGTGTTGTGTTCTTGTAACTGGTGAATCTGATGAGTGTTGCTAAAAAAGCCAAATCGCAGGATTCGAAATTTATACTACAGCTTATCGGGCTCAATTCTTAAGCAAATCTAATCATAGACATATGATACGTAATTAAATCAGCAATTGTCAGTAGAAAGCTATTCAAGAAGTAAAGAATTCGGGTTAGGTGAGTTTTTCTAGGAGCCAATATTCTTGAATGAATTCATCATCATTAGGAAGTTTCGAAAAAATTGTTTCGTTTTAATAGTGTTAATTGTAGTATACTGTAGCAATTGGGATCTTACTGAATGTCGTCGTAACCTATTGGTATCTTTCCGAATGCCATTATAACTCATTGAGATAATTCGTCTGCCTTATTATTAGAGGTGCAAATGGGTCATCAGCTCTATGATTAACTTTGTTTTCATTAAAATTAATATACAAGCCGGTAGAGCTGTTTTTCATCTCTACCAATTGCCTACACCTCTTGGTCACATGATCTCGCGTTGGTGCAAAAAATTGACACAAGCAATATTATTGGATTAACAGTTTATTTATTAATTTTCATTACACATCTGAATTTCTTGAATTTCTTAAAAATTATTTAATCTTTAGGGAACAAAGATAATAATTAATTATATTCTGATCATTTTGTTTGCAATAGTTCATCAAAATCATTTTATTACATTAATTTAGACAGTAAAATCATAAAATTTTTTGCAGGCAATTTGCCTGTAAAAATTTATTCAATAATCGCACATATTTACGGATGTGCTGTATAGAATTTATTTGATATTGAAAATTTAAATAGATATCACAACAGATATAATTATCACTCCCTGTAACAGCTTGTGATTTGATTAGGTGATGTATATCCGTGACTTTTAAAGGGGTTATTTCACCAAGCTAAAAGAAAAAGAAAAAGAAATATAAGGTGCGGTTAAAAATAGTAAAAGTGGTATTGTTAAAAGCTCCATGCAAATAGTCTGGCTAGTAATAATGTTACTTGGGCTTATATTATGATTTATGTAAGTTTTACGTACTAGTTAAAATAATTTTGATCAAAATTTTGCAGGCAAATTTGCCTGCAAAATGGTTTAAGGGATAAGAACCTTGATTAATGTAAGTACAACTCACTCTCATTATAGAGAAGTAATCGGGCCGAGAAGAAAATCCCCATTATAGCTTACTATATGTACTTCACTATATTGAGGTGAAATTTAACTAGGTTAACAGAGGCTGTTAATGTCCGGAGCAAATTATACAGAATTGTTTTTAAAAATTTCAGTTTAGTTTAACGAATATATCACGTGAAGAACATCCGGAGTTTTACCCAATCATAATTTAATGAATATATCACGTGTGGATCATCCGGACATTTTGATCAAAAAGCATAGAATGTAAGTCTTTCGCTACGCTCCGGACAATAATTCTGTAACTCAAAATATCGAAAGTTCACTATAAACAAGAGTGTGCTGTATTTAAATAAGCTATTCAAATTTACGAATATTAATATTTAATTTCATTTGTTTGCATTAATATAGAATGTGAGTATAAAGAACATTTAAGTATATAAAATAAGTTCTTGAGTATTACTATTTAATTTATTTTTATCCGCATTGAAATTAACAGTCACACAAATAAACGAAATTATTAATGTAATACAATTGATAACTGCAGAAATTAAAGGTTATGAAAAGTATGGGATATAACATATAGGAAAAAATTGAAATATTTCAACTTAGAACTGATTTGTACGAACATATAATTGATTTATGTAAAACAAAATTTTGAAGAAGTTGCCGATTCCAAATATTAATTCTGAAGAAATAGACCAACTACGTAGACTCATGATATTATTTGTTATTGAAAAGAAACAGCATTGATATTGATTATGCTGTCTATTAGAGCAGCACTTATTGCAGAGAATAGTAATAAGTTCAGAGTGTTAACTATTGTTTATTTATATTTGCGCAAATAATATTATCATACTCTAAGGGAATTGTTATTTATATAATATTTCATACCCCGGTAGATTAAAATATTTTCAAGCTTTTGATATCTCGACAACTACCAGGTCAACTTTATTGTTTGAATTTTACAGATATGTAGAATTTAAATAAAAAACGTTGATTGAATTTGACTAAGTTGTTGTCGTTCAAAGTTTGAAATAAATTTATACTTGAGACTTTTTTTCAAATTTTGAGTGAAGATATCTCAACAATTACTCGATAAAATTCGGTGATTTTTATTTATTTATTAATTCTACAGATTCGTAGGATTCAGATATAAAAGTTGATTGAATTTAACTGGGTGGTTGTCGAAATATTTTAGCTCAAAGTTTGAAAAAGTTTAGACGCAGCTTTTATTTTGAGCTTTTTCAAATTTTGAGCGAAGATATTTCGCCAAACATCCGATCAAATTCAAATATTTGTGGGATTTAAATAAAAGAAAAAGTTCATTAATTTAGACTAGCAGTTGTCGAAATACCTTCACTCTAAGTTTGAAAAATAATTTAGATGTAGCTTCTTATTTTGATAGCCGAATTTTTCAACTTTGAGCGAAGGAATCTCTACAACCACCTGGTCAAATCCGATGAACCTTTTTTATTTAAATACTATAGATTCGTAGAATCCAAAAAAAAAAAAAAAAAGCTAATTGATTAATCAAACAGTTGTCGAGTTATCTTCGCTCAAAATTGGGATATAACCAAATATAATAATAAAATTATATATATATATAATATATATGAGTGTCGCCAAAAGAATACCCGACAATTTAAATATAGACTATATTTAAATTGTCAGGCTTTCTTTTGGCGACACTCATATATTAAAAGGAAACTGATATTTCCACACCCTTTTTTGATAATGATTCGTATTAATCACTCTCACAATAAGCACACAAATCATCTGATTTTGGTATGTGACTATTGTGGTATTTTTATGTGATGATTTAACATCATATACCGTGCTTCACATGATCATTTTATGTGCCACGACCCTAGTGATTATGAAATGTTTCATATAAAGGTCTAAAATGTATTAAAAATTTAGTTTAATAATTTAAGTTTAATAATTTAATTATAATGTGTTTTTATAAACTTTCTAATTATAAAATAACGACTATCGTTGACAATCGAGTTTCATTCGATTATGTAAGAAATCTATAGAGTTCAATCCAAAGAGTCTGCCAGGGTGTCATGAGAATGATCAACATAATAATAATAATAAGGTTGCGTGAATGCATAAAAGCGAGGTGCAAATCAGTGTTTCGGCCTAAACCTCCCCCAAAGTCCGAAACGTTTCGCCCAGAGGAATTTTAGTTTCGCCCTATAAGTCCGAAACCCTCCGAAACTAGTTTCGCCCAATTTGATCTGCAAATGATCTGCAAAATCAGGTTTAGGCCGAAACACTGGTGCAAATACGAAGGGTTTGGGTCAATATCGGTGCTGCTAACAATCATTTCACCGAATGCTCACTTAGCCGACATCACATAAGGTTAAGGTTAACGTTTTATTAGTTGCGTGATGTCGGCTAAGTGAGCTGCCGGTAAAAATATTGTCGGTGAAGTAAAGCGGATCCGTCAATACAGATGATCTTCATCATTTCTTCTTTCAGATCTAGGTAGCGCATCCACAAAAATTGTCCCCTCCCTGTAATTTTTACTGAGAATAAAACAGCTACTTAGTTTTGGTTAGGGTTAGGATTAGATTCTATTAGTAAAATTTCATGAGGAGCGTTTTTAATTAGGCCGTAGAAGGTGGTTTCTTAATTAAAATTTCGTGTTATTTCTATTTTTTTGTAAAAAATGGCTTCGCTTCTATTGATTACGTTATGCCTGATCTTGAAATTTGATTGGTCAAAAATTACAGGAGGGAACAATTTTTGTGGGTGCGCTAGGGGTTTCTATCAGCCCTGCATTGGCAACATGCCCCTCGTATCCGCACCACCTTTTTATTATCACATTGTTTTGGTGGACTCTCTAGATCTCCTAATCAGTCGTAATTTATTACATGTCTATTTATCACTATCAGAATATAAAATTCTGAGAAATATACTGTACGTCCTTAATATTATCATAAATAATACTAAAAAAAAAGTTTCATACCCCGGGCCACCATTAAGCTATTTTAATAAATTTGAATTTATCAATTAATGATTTAACAAAAAAATAATGTAAGCAACTGCATTACATACCCAAAGTACGACCGGATCTTCTTGAGGTTTATTTCTCGATTCGAAAAACCAAAAAAATAAATGTTTAGTGCTACTAATATCCAAATACCCTGAATACTGATATTCAAAATTAGTACTAAATAATAATCAAAGATTCACTATTCTAAATAAATAAGTCATTAACTTGTTGAACGGTTTCATCACAAAGACATGGTTCTTTCAAATTAATTTGATACGAAGAAAAAGCACTATGCGTTAATGTTCTTGTCCATTGAGCAGAAGCCAAATTGCATAATAACAATACTCCGAATACAAGGGATATAGCTCTAAACTTAGAGTGCGTTAAAGTAACCATATTTTTCTTATAAATTTGGGTTTAAAATGCGTTTACTGTATTCGCTGATACTTATTTATAGTGGTAACCCTTAAGTAGGATTGGGGCACGGAAAGTTTTTGTCATGCTCCGGGCATGGCTCTGTTTTTTCTGATTTAAAGCATGCACCCAAAATTTGTGTACAACACCTTTTTACACCGTATACAGCCTTTATATGCACCTCTCTTGGGACCGACCATAAACGTGCATTGACTATATGCAAATTTTTTGTAATATGCATTGAGTCTTAACTATTCGATAATCTATTATAGCGCATAATCTACAATCCTACTCATTTATACATGCGTGTGCTTAATTTATATTGTACTTGTTTGCTGTAAATAAAAAATTTCGGCAGCATGATCCATAAATAACTCGGATGCCAAAAATAATTGACACGGCTGAAGCTGGAAGTTTAAATGAGTACTGCCAAGAGAAGATTAACTTGGGACTTCAAGCATATCATTGGTTATTTATTAGATTTAGCCCATAAAAAATCCGATTTATGATATATATGGTATGTGATTATGTATCGTACAGTCGACTCTGTATATAGCGATATGCATATTCTAGAAGATTTTGTTTAGTATAGAGTAAGTTCTATAAATTACTCTTTCTATAGAGAACTGCTCTATATATAAAGCCAACCAATAAAATCACACATAGCCGGCTTATTAAATGGCTTCGGAAAATCTCGGAATTTGCTCTCAACCTTATTCGCATTCATTTTCTTGCGGAATGTTTCGGGTAATGACTTCGTGGACATGCATATCCTATAACTAAATATGTATACATAGTCCTGGGCTAGTAAAAAAAAAGAGTTCGGATACGGTATATAAAGATTTACTATTTGAATTTAGTATAACCAACCTAATTTAATTATTACCCGATTTCGGTATAAGAGGTTCGGTACAGTGTTTCGGCCTAAACCTCCCCCCCAAAGTCCGAAACGGTTCGGCCTGGAGTTTCGGTTTCTCCCAAAATCCAAAACTTCCGAAATGACCGAAATTTCCGAAATGGCCGAAACTTCCGAAATGGTCGAAACCTTCAAAATATCCAAAATACCAAACCCAAAGCTTCCAAACCCTCCGTCTTTCGGACCTTTTACTCTCGTATTTTACGTTCATTGATTTTCTACTCGGAATATTTCGGAATGTTCACCCAATTTCGGAGGTTTAGGCCAGTAGCGCCCAATTTCGGAGGTTTCGGCCTGTTTCGCCCAATTTCGGAGGTTTCGGCCTGTTTCGCCCAATTTCGGAGGTTTCGGCCTGTTTCGCCTAGTATCGGATCAGGGACACGGAAAATTTCGAAAAGATTAGAAAACAATAAATCACAATTTTTATTGAATATCGCATTATAAAACAATTTTTCTATTTTTTTATGCATGTGAAGTTACACGACCAATATGATTGGTTGGCTATTTTAACCCACCAATCATATTGCTTGTTTGGTTGTGCAACTTCACGTGAAAAAAAGATTATAGTAATGCAAACGGGTAAAATTCACCACCCAAATTTATTTCAGATTACGTTATATTATGGTTTTAATGAGCATCATTTCATTACATCATTATAGGATGAAAATAATATTCGCTAAAATCATATCGTATGATCTGAAATAAATAAATTTGGGTGGTGAATTTTACCCGGTTTAGTAATACTATAGCAATCTTTTTCGTGTTGGTGAAATTTCAAATACGGATAGTTATTGAATTTTGTAATAACAGCTAATAATTGTCAGCAGATTAAATGCCATTATCAAGTATCTGCAAAAAATGCATGTCTATTGGACAAAAATAGAAATTAGACTCGTTATACTGTACTTTAATCAAATTTTTATATCGAAATAAAAAACAATTTTTACTGTTACCCAAAACAATATTTGCAAAATGATATCGAAATTTTTCCGTGTCCCTGTATCGGATGTAACGTTACGCTTATTTATGCATGTGTTTTTCACGTGATCCGAAAATTTTCGTATTTTATTTCGAAAGTATTGGAAGTTTCGCCAGTTTCGGAGTTTCAGAGGTATCTCCCAGTTTCGGAAGTCTCGGTAGTTTCGGATTTGGGACTTCTGGCGAAACTATATTTCGGCCGAAACACTGGTTCGGTATATCCAGAGTCGATTGCATTTGTACACTATAGTAACTTTTTTGTTTATTGACGTTATGGTAATAAAGGATATACCATGCGACGATGCGTGATTCAAAAAACATTATTGCATAATTTTCTCGTCTAATCATTGATTACCTTGGCTTTTAAATTTACCAAAAACGGAATGCACGGTTAAATAGTGTGTAAAATGGTGTGCATCTGATTAGATGAACTTTCTCATGAACTCGTCTTGGAATTTTCAAATATGTAGAGGATTAAATGCAAGTAACGTTGGATAATTATAAAATCATATGATTTCTGCATACTCTAAGAAAGAATTCCTTGACTTTCTATCGATTTAAATATAAAAAAAAAACTTATTTATTATCATGGCTTTTAAATTTGTAAAATGTGCATTTTATATCTTGCTTTACTACACAGTTTTACCTGTATCATCTATTTTTGGTTACTAATTTATTATCATATCGCATAAACTTTTCTATTTAAAATTTTGTTCGTAACCAGCACCAACTTTCTATTTTAAAATTCGTTCATAACGATAACCTGCATCAACTTTCTATATATTTAAAATTCGTTCATCTGTACGTTGATCTATTTACCCAACAACTTACATAATGATGATCTAAACATTTTCGACCAATAGGAATTCTTAAAATTTTCTAAAACTTCTAGTGAGGTTTCTTAATAGCTACTTGAAAAAAATAAAGTTTATTGATTTGGTTTAGTAGTTGTCAAGAAATAATTGCTAGAATTTTTTTAAAAAAGCATCTTGAAAAAAAAACTAAAATCGGGTAAATTTTCTTTCCTTAAATGAAGATTTCTCGACAACCGGTTGTTCGATTTTTTTCATAGATTAAAATAAAAAAAATTTTATCAAATCCAGATAGTTTGCTGTTGAGAAATCTTAATTTAATTTTAAAAAAAATTTGTTGCAAATTTCTTTTTCTTAAAATTTTTTTAAAAAATCTTTAACTGAAGTTTCTCAAAAAATTAACTATGCTAATGTGATGGAATTTTTTTATTTTAATTCTATAAACTTATAGAATTAAAATAAAAAATTTGATCGAATTTAGGGCTGGTTTTGAAAAATATTCGTCGAAAGTTTAAAAAAATTTTGATCGTGACCAAATTTTTTCAAATTTGATCAAATTTGCTCACATAATTAAAATAAAAATTTACCCAATGCTATTTTCCAATATTTTAAATTTTTTTAAAACTTTACAAAAAGTGCCAAATTTTTGATTTGCTTAAAATAATCCACTTAATAGTGCTGATAATGTAATATTAAATATAAAAATTTTGCCAAATAAGCATTTTAAGTATTTTATTGCTATAATTTAATTTTATAAGTATATTTGTCAATTATTATCTTTAAATATACTAATATTAGCAATATATTAGTACTAATAAAGTTCTAAAAATTACCAATATTTAACTAATATATTAGTTAGATGATAGTACATGTAATTAAGTAATTTTGTGTAAAGGGCTTTTAGCGAAGATTTCTTGACAATTACTAAACCAAAATTCAATGGCTTTTTTTTTTTATTTTAATTCTACAAAACTAAAGGATTAAATAAAAAAATTTTTACCGAATTTGATGAAGTAGTAATTGGGAAACCTTGCGTTAGAAATATTAAAAAATTTTGGCGACCCTATTGGGAAAGTTAAATTTTATTGGTCAAAAATGCTTAGATCGTAAGCTGTTAGTTAAAATAGTGTATGCCTCTCTTAACCCTGACATGAAAAAAAGGGCATTATTTGAATTAACGCATGACATAATACTAGTTACATGAAAAATAAACAAGTTTGTAACCAGTGGAATGACTTAGCTAACGAGTTGTCAAATTAGATCAGGGTTACAAACATAGATTATGCGTGATGGATGTTTATTAAGGATTCGGATTTAATGATAGTGGGTTATGAAGGAATGTATTAAGTTAGTAGGTAGGGTTAAGATACGTTACTGCTTAATTTATTATATAATATGCAGAATTTCTTCTCTTGTTAGTTTAAGTGTCATATTTATACATTTTAGCTTCAACCCCAAATATTGGGTTCAAACCACGATTTTAGGGTTCGAACTTAGATCTTATGTCTCAGACCCCGATCATTGGTCTCAAACCCATGCACAGCCACTTCATAACGAACCACTAAAACAAACAAGAAAAAAGACGTAAAAAAATTTGCTAAGCATTTATATATATCAATGTTACACGTAATCTATATATATAGGGTGATCATCACCATAGGTTTATTTTAAAATATTTAAAGTTAAAATTAGACTTTAGGTTAGGGTCCAAGTTAAAGTTAGAGGTTAGCGTTTTTTTTTTTTAGGGTGCTGAACATTTCTACTTAACACTTCAAAACTATCGTCTAATTTGTAAATAGTTTATTGCAAAGAACAATTATGATACCTTTTCAATACTAATTTATTTATTTTATTAAGGTTTGTTATTTTTAATTATATGAATTTAGTACATAATCGGGTGGGATTCGAAATTGTTGGGTGCGCAATTTTACCCCGGTCGATAATTAATAGTTAATAAAACATACCTGATGTACGTATCATAAAAATGGTTTCGCTTCGATTTTTATGTTACACATGATCTTGAAATTTGATTGGTCAAAATTAAGAAGAGACGATTTTTGTGAACGGCTTGTATTAAAGCTTGTACGTATCTGTTATGTACGTGCATACATATCGGTTATTAGAGATGGCAGGTTATTTGGTTTGATTATGGAACGTACAGTATATGTCTGTTTTGGTAGGATCGGTTAAAAGTTAGAATGTAATCATTTTAATAAATCATTTCCTTAAATAAAAAGTTTTAGGGCACTTATTTTTATAAAAGGTTTAGTCATTTTTTGTTAATTTTTTATTATTTGTAAAATTTTATTTTTATTTTTCAATTTTCTTCTATCATTCAGAATAATATACCTTCCTTTTCCGAAATCATAGAAACAAATTCTTTATTTATTCCGGATCGTTGCAGGATCCGAATTGCAGTTATGCCCGTGCCCTACTATATGATCAGCACCTAATTTGACAGTTTCTATTTTTAGTTCTGAGCTGGTTTATTTAAATATCTAGAATTTATAGCGAAATGGCGTCTGTCTTCAGCTTTTATTGGCACTTTCAAGGCATGATTTCATAGATATGCAGAAAAGCACGTGTGGATTGCTAGCAATTTATAATATAGCAAGCGGAAAGCGGATAAATATTAACGAGAAATCTATTCGCTTTATTATTACTTACAAACAATCAATATGAAAACAATTTACCTTGCAACATTCATACTTATTGCATTTATAAATATTGCTTATTCATATTGGATTCCACGTAATACGAATGTCAATGCGTGCGATAATATTATTAACTATGTTACTTATTCAGATGAGAAGTTTGTTAACTATTCTGATGTAAAGGCTTGTTATGAGTCGATTCCATATAATAAAACAAAGGCAACACAGGTAGATATTTATGTCTTTAAATGAATAAATGGATAAGTAAAGTATAAATGTATAAGATACAAGGATTAATGCTAATTAAAATTTATAATATCAGATAATAGAAGCTGTGAAAGAAAATTTTGAAGCATTTTATGTATTATTAGAGCAATCAAAAGAAGATCCAAATCCAGGATTTGCTTTTCGGTCTATGGATATAATACCTGAATTAGATTTGTTATTGAAGAATAATTATTTATACGAATATCAGTTCATAGTAAATATGCTTTAAATATACTGTATTTTATATTCAAAACATATTAATATACATTCTTATTATATATAGTATGATCTTGCAAATCTTATCGGAGAATTAAGAGATAGACATACCTGGTAATCTATTTTGATTATTAAAGAATTAATTACTACTGCAAAATATAATATTGAAATTTTTATATAATGCCACACAGGCTTACATCTACTGATTATCATCAATACATGTTTCATCAGGGATTATCTTTGTATTCCGTGATTAAAGAAGATGGCACACAGGTACGTGACGTCATACGTACGTACGAGGTTGTGATTCTTGAGATGTAACCACAAAAATGATCTACAGAAAGAATAATAATTAATTTATAATCAAATTTATTGTTTCTTTTTAGCAAATTAAAGTTTTTAATGACATAAAAGATTCTAGTACCATTGATTGTCAGGTTGTATATATAGACGACAAACCAGCGATTGATGTGATTACTGAGTTTGCCAGTAATAACACAGCATGGTCAAGAGATTTGAGTGTCCGATTTAATTCAGCTCTCGCATCTTTATATTTTGGGTATGGTGATTTTGGAATATATGGCCAATTATTTACACGTAGAAGTCAATTACCAAAAAATTCAAGTATTTCTTATACACTTAATTGTAATGATAAAATCACTAAAATTATTCGAGAATGGCAAATTCATATTAAAACTCTTCCGCAATATAAATCTCCATACATTAATGGCACTACAGTTGGTGATGCAAAGTTAATTTTTGATGCATTCATTGCCAGGTTTTATACATTACAAGACTTTGGTGTGGTCTTGATTTTAACTGAAGAAGTGGACGATGATGAGGACGATAATGTTCTTGAATATCATTATATAACTGATATAATTTTTGGATTAAAATTACTTGCTGATAAAGGTATAAAAAAGGTAATTCAAATGCAAATATCTAAGTGATTTTTACTATCACATACTTTAAATTTTAATATTATTTAAAAATGCTTGTTCCAGATTGTTTTGGATCTAAGTAACAATGGTGGCGGCAACATTGTTGTTGCACACATTATAAATAAGATTCTATTTCCTAACATTCAAAACTTTCCAGTAGATATGAAAGTCAATAATATTTCTATCCAATTAATAGAAGGAGTTTCAATGAACAAAAGCGAAATTGGAGATATATTTCATTATAAGTCATATATTTCTACAAAGACAAATTCCTCATTTAATAGTATTAATGACTTTATTGGAAATAATTCATATACACGTGGAGGTATTCAGCTTAAATACACCTCAAAAGCATTTTCTAATGATACAACATCGACTTTTGGAAGTTTAACACTTCCAACACCCCCAAAATTCCCTTGGAACGAGAAAGATTTTATAATTTTGACAAATGGACAGTGTATCTCATCATGTGCAATTTTAAGTCAACGATTAGCTGAAATTAATGTTTCTACCGTATCTGTTGGAGGGTTTCCAAACAGGCGATTTTCTTTCGCATCAACATCTGGCGGAGCTCAATTGACTACTAATTCATTTCAAAGTTATTTTAAACTGCTTAAAAATATTGATAACTCTTTAATCTCCAAATTGACTCTTCCTCAAAACTTAACTTTAAGTTTTACTGCATTTGAAGCTTATAGTGTTAATCATCCTAATGAAGTTTTGGATTTTTCTTTTAGACCTGCCGATTATCAATTATATTATGATGAACGGAGTGCTAGAGATCCAAGCAAATTATGGATACAGGCTGTGGAATTTATTAGATAAAATTTTGAATGCTGATGACTAATATAGAATTTTCGTTATTACATATTATCAACTTTTTTTTATCTTTCTTTTTATTTTATTATCTGTTATGAAAAAAGGAGTATTCATTAGTACTAAATCACATCTGTGGTGCTCAACACTAAATATATTTTTTAATAGGTTTACTAATAAAATTTAGGATTAGTGATTTTTTAAGTCAAAGATCTAAATCAGAGATAGGGTTAGGTTTTTGGATATGCAAATATATATTATTTAGCTAGTTTTTGAGATATAGCAACTATTATGTTGAACATCACGGATGTGATTCAGTAAACCGGATTTTATATACAGAAAATAAATTAAGCACGGACATTTGGACCAGTGTTATAAATTCAAAAAAAATTTATTGGCGCAAGCGCGTATTATATATAAATGATATGCGCGCAAACTTTAAAATCATGTTTAAAAATATGCGGAAAAAGTTTTTTATATATTTAAAGTAAAATTATAATACGCAAAGAGCGCCAATCATTTTCAACAAAATATGCGCAAATTTAAGTTTATGATTTACCCTAGGTGCCGCACAAAAAATGCGCGGCAGATCCTTGATTTTGATTGGCTAACGGTCGAAGATCTTCGAAATTTTGGTCCGCATTACAAAATTGTTTACTAAATTCCGGCCGGAATTAAGTTTTTAATTTTTTTATTACAAAAATAGAAATTTTTAAAAAATAAGCACGCATTATGGTAAAATTGACCCAGGAACAATTTT
>CAJVPY010002463.1:0-16121 GCA_910591965.1 Dentiscutata erythropus | reverse complement strand
GATTGTGGTGAATACGTTTTTCATTTAGTTATTGTTTATGTTTATATCATCTATTGTGTTAACACTATTGTCGAATATAGTATGTTGTCTAAGGTAGCTATTCTTAGATTTTTTACACAGTTGTGCACGCTAATTCACTCCTGTTGTTTAGTTACGACTTTAGTCCGGTAGTGGTTACAGTTAAGTATACTAGTTAACTTTTTCGATGATAACCTTTGCTAGTATGTGCAAAAGGTTTTTATTACTTTTGGATATATTCAACAAAAGTCTTATTCAACGGTATATTTCACTTGATAAATTACTTATACAAGTCTTAGTTTATATTTTATAAAACAGTTTATTTAATATAATGCGATAAGTTATAATATTTAATACAGTAAATAAAATATGATAATATATGCTACAAGTACGAGTATAGCTAAACTAATATTCAAATTATATGCACCTAGTTTAAGTAGTATTTTGTGAAAGGTGTTGTATTTAGTTTCAAACGTATATCACGAATATCAAGTTATAAAATTATAAAGTGGTAATCGGTAAAATATTAAATTTTTATCGTAATAGTCTACAAGAATAACTAAAGTAAAATATCAGTATTTAAATACATTTTCGAATAATAGTACATTTCATTTTTCATGGTATAATATAAAAATTTCGATTGTTGTGAGAATAATATGTTCTCTGAATTAACTATCTCTAATAATCAAAGCTTTTCTATTAAAACTTGATTGTTTTCGCAAATTTTGGCGTTATTCCAAATTTATATATTTTAGTACTGTTTATAGTTGAATGCTGTGGATTCCCATATATGTTGAATTTCAGTCAATCTGTATAAGTAAATATTCGATTAAGTTGTAGATCTAAATTTTCTAAATTGGTCGATGATAATCATCGGCAGATTTTTCAAATAACATGTACACCGGACGCTTTACTATAGCCCCCTAGCGTCAATACAAGCTGAAATTGAAAACTAAGTATTTACGATTTGCATATATACCAAAGTTTGCAGCTAAATTATATTTATTTATATTATACTAAATATATAAATTAATGCTTTAATTAAACTTATTCAAGCAAATTACATTAACGGAAAAAAAAAAATGAAGAAGCAAAAGCAAAATAAAATTTGTGAATTACACAAATTGCTATGATAGCAAAAGGAAAAAATTTCTGCCAATTCAATCAGTTGATTATGTAATATATTTTTATTTAAATATGCTCTTTTTTATTCGGTTTTCTCTTTTTTCAGGCAGGAATAGCTTTAGAATCCAAATTTTCTTTATTTTTGCGTCACTTAATTGATTCAACTTGAACTCTTATGCGTGCACCACTTTTAACTTGAACCTTGCAAAATCACGGTTAAGATCATAAAGAAAAGAAGATAACCGGGAGACAGATTTTAATCTTGCTGCATTATAGCGATCTTTGAATTTGTCTAAAGCAATTTGTAAAGTTTGGCCTGCATTTTGATAATCAGACTTTATAACTTCTAAAAATAAAGAAAATTCTGAAATATCTATTTCTGTAGTTTCGTTCATTTTATTTGGATCTCTGGTGTTAGTATAAGAAAGGTTAACACTTCCAAACTCTTTACTTGTAATTTAATAGCAAATAAACCAAAAACTTACTTATTAGCGATTAAACTATTGTTAATGTTTCATTAATTAAACTATCGCTTAATGTTTCATCAATTAAACTATCGCTTAATGTTTCATTAATTAAACTATTACTTAATGTTTTATTGAAATTGTCGCTTGATATTTCTATTTCTGTGTGTGTGTTTTTGTTTGCTGGTTGTGCATATAATGATGCATAGAATGATCTGTTTTCAGAAATATAGCCTGACAAAAAAAAAAATTAAAATAAAAAAATAAATATTATTTTCAAAACATGATCATTTGCAAATAATAAAAAATATATTTAGATATCACTAAAATATATAAGATAAAATAAAATATGTGTGTAGGCTAAAAAAATTATTTTTACTTGTGCTATATAATTTACTTACCAAGTGCTATGTAAGCATAAACTATTCGATCATCTGGCCCTAATGATAAAACAATATTAGGCCATGCAAAATTAATTAATTGGTTTTCATAACCCAGCCAGGTCAAAATTTGAAAATTTCAAAAAAAAATTTTTATATGTTTTAATAACCAGGTGGGTTTTAAAAAAAAAAAAAATTATAAATTTTATATATGAAATTTTAAAAAAGCTGGCTGGTTGGGTCTATTTAAAAGTTTCATGTTATAAAAACCAAGTAATTAAATTTGTATGGCCTTAGCTATCAAAATATAAAATTTTATTAAAACAGCCCCTTGGTGTTTACAAGGAGTACTAGACATTCCAATGGTGTATGAGAAGGCTCCGATTTCACTATTAACAATATAAATATTATTTTCCTTTGTACTTAATATTGAAGACTCATTTTTTACATTCATTTTTTGAATCATATTTGCATCTATAGTTTCCAAGCCAGGACACAAGAATCGTTTTGCAATACATAAAATTTCTGGATGCTTATGTACTATACCAAGTAATCATCTTTTATAAAACCTCTCCATACTCAAAATTATGAATTGAAATACTTGTATAAGATTATAGGCTTGTGTTCTCGCAAATATAATATCCTTTATTATGCCAAAGCTTCTTTTAATATAATTATTCATGTTATTACTATATATAGACAAGCCTGTACAGTATGATAAGGCCCAGAATTGTCGCTATTTTCACAAGAGTTCAAGATGATTTAATAACAAATATAAAATTTTGTTAAAAGTTATCATAATATATATACAGTTCGGGTCAGTATAAGATATCATATTTTTTTTAAAAGTGCCAAATTTTGGGATTTTTACTCAAATCTGATTGACTATTTTCATGTAACAAAAATTCTGATTGGTTAAAAATCTATAAACCCAATTTTTTATATATTAAACGCCAATTTTTTGATTACATATTAACTTTAAACTTAAATAACCTTTTAAATTTATAATAAAATTAAAAATCTATTTTTACAGAATTGTAGCTTAGACTAAAAGCAACAAATCTGTAAGACAGGTTTTTTTTAAAGCCATTTGTTTGTAAGCTATAAGCATTTTCATATTTATATATAAAAAGTGGATATCTTATGCTGGCTGGAACTGTACATTTCTGAATCTAATAGAGTGTACAAGATTTTTTTATTTCATTTATAATTAGTGGTTGATCTTCTTTTTTGATCTTATGTTTAGTATCATAGAACCATCTGTAAAAAATAAAACATGTATAAAAGATGGATCCTTTAGGCTAACAAATTTCTAGAGCATTGTGTTTTATACTTGAGTCATCTGTTAAAAAGATTATTGGTTCAACTTGTACTTTGCATCCAAAAAAAGCATTTATTAGAAGGATTGTTTTAATAAATTCAATGCTTTTTCAATTCTACTTTAGTCTCATTTGAGGTAAGAAAAAGCCCAAGAGGAAGTGCACCAGCAGCACAACTGGTGTATAAAAGTGTTACTGAGGTATTGAGAGAATTAAATAATGCTGATGCATCTATATAGTATAGCTCTCCTGCTTGGGATATAAGATTTGTTACAATACATAAAATGAATGCTGTTCCAGTATGTGAGCTATATTTCTATAGTTAGTAATAGGAATTGTAAATGATAATCAAAATAAAATAAAATAAATAAATAAATAAAATTAAAATATTTTTTATTAATGATGCTTAAAAATTCCTATTATCTGCAATATGGCTTTTATATTTTCTGATTTATTATATTTTTTAACAATAATGTTTAGATGTTTAAATATCAATTTTTTATTGTTGTTTCTAATTTTCTTATCTTTTTATTGCTAAAAAAAATTGTATACATAACTATAATTAGGATTATATGTATAGTCTGTAAGAATTTCTAGCAGCTTTTGATTATTTGTAATATTTATCTTTATGTGTATATAATGCAGAAGAAGGTAAATGTTCTTTTTTAAACAAATTAATTAATTTCTTATGCACTTCTTTTTTAACACATCTAAAGCTTAATGCTTTAACAGAGTTAACAATATGATTATATGCGTATATTATATTAATCTCTAATAAATAAGTAAATGAAAGTCAATGGCACTCTAATTGTATATGAAATTCTGTAGTACAATAAGTATCTCTTGCATGTGAAGATCGATTACACTTTATTTTAGCATTGCCTTGTTTTTTTTTACCTCATGGCTATGGATACAGTAGCACTTCTCATAAAAAAGAACCCAATTTTCTTTTATTTCATAACCTCTTGTCTGAGACATAGTTATTTTTGTATAAGATTAAAATGCCATAATCCACTCAGATGTTTCTTCTTTTTTACTAATTTAAAATTTGAAATTTTAAAATTTTTGAATATTTGGTATGCTTGCATTTTATTAAAATCCTAAATTAGATACAAATAATTAGATGGAAGTACTTGTTTTAAGGCCTATGATAATGAATCCCAAGCAAAGATCTAGAAATTATCAAAATGCTATGTGTAAGTATAATTTCTACAATTAATAATAATAAAATTATATTGTAAGTTAAATAAAAAATGTATATCATAAAATTTATAATATTACAGTATTTGAGGTATAATTTTCTATATTAGAGATTTTGCTTTCCATATTTGAGGTTTTGCTTTTTATATTAAAGAGTTTGCTTTCTATATTTGAGGTTTTGCTTTTCATATTAGAGTTTTTGCTTTCTATATTTGAAATATTACTTTCCATATTGAGAATTTTTAATTAATTGTCCTGTATACAATATTGATACTTTTCATATAGTATATAAAAAAAAATAAACCTATTCAGGTAAAAGCAGCAAAGACATAATTCTATTTATAAAAACAAAAAGAAACAACTAGTCATATATTATTTCTTTTTTTTGTTATTAAGAAGACCACTTTGGCCTGGGGAACATTTTATTAGAATGTAAATGAAGTTTTATAATGTAGTTACAACGATGGTACATCATGCCACATGTGCATCTTTTGAGTGCCTAATTTAAGTAGTTCGCCCAAAGGTTCTACACTATCTGCCATATCTGTACCCCAACTAGGAGGGTACCCATTTAAACCATCTGGTTCTAACTACCTCTATCATAACTCTAACCTATAGGTATTACTCCCTATATGGTTGTAAATTTTGTATCTACCCATAGGAATTAGCACCCTACCTTAGGAATTACTAACTTAAACTAATCTATTCTTGAGATAAACCTAACAGAGCAGTACATGTCCCACACATGTATTCACCTGCATGTTCTGCAACAGCTTCTTAATTAGTACATATTGACCTGCCGTTCCATATTTGTATCTCATGCCACTTTTTGGAGTGCTGCCATTCTACAGACGTTTCTCAAGTACCAACCTTCTTAATTAGGCACCCATTATATACTCCTTGCCCTTATCTGGTTCACAACAACCCCAGTACCCGCATTCAGACCGTCTTCTTACCCAAATTCTTTATCGGTCCCTCCTTTACTTCCAGCCAGCAACTCGGACGAGTTGGTCTGCCCAGACTTTAGATGCCTGAAGGACACTCTCCCCTTGGTCCATACTTTCAAAGTGTATGTCCTTTTCTTCCAGTGCGTCAGCCCAGTGGTTTAACTGGTGTGTCCTTCTACTTAAGGACCTGTTTGCTTAGTTCTCCAATCTCAGGCCCCAGTTCGAATTCAGCCCTCCTGTAGTACCATCAAAGATCACTGCTACCTCCAAATTCAGGACTTGCCAAATGGGTTTTTAGTTATACCAGTTCCTCAGGTTTATTGCACCAAAGCTCCCATTACTAGATGGTGTGACCAAAGTTACCGATTTAGCTCTAGATCCAACTGATAAACATAGCTATTAACCGAACACAGGCCTATTTTTCAAATATCGTTGCCAGTGGGATTTGAACTCTAGATCTGCCACTTGGAGAGGGTGAGGACTAGACCACTACACTAAGTCGCCACATCTCATATATTATTTCTCTTTATTGGAATATCATAATAATTATACAATAAACGAAGTTTATTAATAATTACTTTTAGTTTATTAATTATGCAATTAATCAGTCAGAGATACAGTTCTATATATAACTGACAGTGGGGTAAGTGTCAGGCAGGTATAATCATTATCAGAGTAACCTGTCACAAATTTGAAATGTGTGTTTCCATATGTATTAATCATCTGACTATTTTATATTAGTTAATTTATTGTATTACAAACATTATATCATTAATACAGGTTATTATCAAAGTAAGATTTGTATCAACAATATAACTATATCCATATAGGCAAATTTGACTTCAATCAATTATATCACATGATGTGACAATTGGGTTTAGAAACATTATTCTATTAATACTATACTATAAATATATCTGATATATAATATAAAATTGCATACAAATTTATTACATGAAGGATAATTTTTAAGGCTTTTAATAATAAAGTTTTTTCACTAAAAGTATTTTACTTTACACCTGTACTTTTAAAAATATTTGTTACATAATAAAATATTTCAAAATTTTTGTCTCTCGATCTTCTATATAATTTATATATAGTGTGATAGTCTAAAAACTTTAAAAAAGAGGTTTGTAAATATGAAGTTGCTAAAAAAAATAAATAAATAAAAAAAAGACAGAAAAACTGATATAAAATCTTATTTAAAAGCTAATATTTTTAGTTTCAATACCTTTTGCTCATTTCTACCTATTTTTACTTATTTCTACTCATTTTAACAAAAACCTATCTATAACCAATTTATAAACCGCAAATTCAAGAGAGATAATTGTTTGTGATTAGTTAGAAATCATCTGATCGTAAAATTGATTTTTAGTGTAGGACAAATTCACAATAATCATAAATTTTACATAGAACAAATTTATTTGATTGGCGCAAATTTGAAGATCTTATTTGCAAATATCACAAATAATCATTAAATGGAGTCAAATCAGCCCATATGCATACTGATCATCTGACTGATCCTAAATTTAATTGGTCAATTTAATGGAAGCAAATTCTCCCATATGTTGATGATAATATAACTGTTAAAATCTTATTGGTGAAAGAAATATGTTTGACACAAAGAATTAAGATAACTTATATGAATACTAACATTCTACTCATTCAAGAACAGATAATTAATATATTATATGTGGTTTATGTGAGTCATTCAGGTATCCATCATCTAAGACCCAGGCTCTGTCAATTCTACAGCTGTTTTTATAAATTCTGGAACTTGAAAAAATTTCTAATGACTGAATCGATAAGTTTCTGAGTTCACCTTAGTCAGTTACTTATAGATTCCGATTCGGTAACTTATCGATTTGGTCATCAGCAATGTTTTCAGTTGTTCCGGAATTATGAAAACAGCTGAGCAGGTTTTGGTTCAGGCTTGATCGGTTTTGTGGAAAACTTGTTCAGTGTTATAATAATATTGGTAATTTCATTAAGCATAATACACCATCCTGATACACATTAAATTAAATACAATAACCCAAAATTTTACATATTAATAAACAATCAAAAATATATATATTATACCTGAGTATTTATATAACATATTTTTAAAAAAAATTTTTATGATTTCTTGATTTAATATTTTTTAAAAAAAATTCAAATTAGTTCAATTTTTTAAAAAAAATTAATAAAAAATTAAAAAAATTTTAGTTTTTTAAAAATTAACTAATTAAAATTAAGTGTTGCTTTGTGCTACTATACAAGTAACTTGGTGTAACAATTGCAAAAAAGTCTGTAAAATTTTATCTAAGATTATTATTGTTATAGACGAAAATGGCAAGTCTGTCACTAAAAAACCAGAACTCTCGCATTATATCGACTTTTGGGCTTCTTTAAAGGCATAGTTAGATTTGTGAGTATTGGAGAATATGTATTTTATTTATGGATATAGTTTTTTTTTATCTATTGAAAGGATTTTACTAACAATTAATCTTTTGCTCCTACTATTATTTTTCAAACGCAATGAAAGATGAGTACTTTATTAAATTTTCTCTTCTCTTTTATACATTTTGTTTTCTAGCACTATCTCTTTTTCCCTTAAATTCCTTTTTCTGCCACTTTCATTGACTCCCATATTATTTTGCCATTTCACTGGATTTGGATAAATCGTTTCTTCGTTTTCTATTTTTACTTATCCTACTTTGACTAACTTGACTTTTCTTTCTTTAACACCAACCCGCCCAGATCCGCTGTATTAAAACTTCATTATCTTTTTCTAATTTAATGGTATGCTCATACAATTGTATGAGACCCAAATATGCAGGTTTCACCCAATTTTGGGTTAATTATGAATACCAAAATCTGGGGTATTCTCATTGTATGCACAATCGTCGATCATGCATCGATCCAGGTCCTAATCGACATTTGGGTCACATTTTGGGTGGTCACAATCCATACTACCCATGATATTATATAAAAAAATGAAATATAATATTAAATAAAGTGCTAATTTTCTTGTATAATATTACTATTTTAATAATATATAAATTTCAAAAGTCTATACCTTTTGATTCACTGATTCAATTTAGATGATTTAACTACCAAAATGATCCTCTCAGTGAGAGGATTCTAATAAATCTAAAATAATCTAGATGTGATTACGTGATCACGTGATCAGCAAAGATTTATATACAATATAATCTTAGTCAATCTCGTGATAATATAATCACACCTGGATTATTTTAAATTTATTAGAATCCTCTTACTGAGAGGATCATTTTAGTAGTTAAATCATCTAAATTGAATCAGTAGATCAAAAGTTATAGATTTTCAAAGATTTATATAATAATTTAATATAAAAATTCAAAAATTAAGATTTAAAAGATTTAACTAAAATATATTTTATTTATTTTTATTATTTAAAATTATAATATATTTAATCTAAAAGGCTTAATTTTAAATAGCAATAATTAAATAAAATATTAATTATAAAACTTTTAATAAATTATATTAATATATAATATATCATAAGTGATGAAATTACTAATAATTACTGATATATACTGTATTTAGATTAGCATTGCAAACTTAATAAAATTAATTCGAGTATTATCCCTTAAACCGATTTGTAGGCAAATTTGCCTGCAAATTTTTAATCAAAGTAGTTTTTGTAAGAAGAGCTTGTATAAATCACAACATAAGCCTAAGTAATATATAACTAGAAAACTACTAGTATAGGGCTTTTAATCAATTCTACTTTTAACTATTTTTAACAGCACCTTTCCATTATTTTCCTTTTCGAAGGGTGAAATAACCCCTGTAAAAGTCAACTCACAAGATGCTGCTGGGTGTGCCATTTGTGCCTGTCAGATTGAAATTTCTATCGAAAATAAAATATATTATATAGACACATATTTGTGATTATTGGGCTAATTTTTGCAGGCAAATTTGCCTGCAAAAGTTTACAGTTTAAGAGATAAGAGCAAAAATTAAATTAATTATATATAATAATTTTTGCATTATATAAAGGCCGGTAATATATACAAGTTACTTAAACTATGTATAAACAATAAAAAGCATTACACTAATTATTTACAAGAAAAGTTTCCATTTCTGCAGATCCAATACTTTGGACTAGAGACACGGAATTTGCATGATAAGAATTTTCAAATTATGTATGCGATATATGTATATAAATATTTAATGATGGTTAAAAAAATGTAAGTGCAATTTAATGCAATTTAAATGATAAATATTTTATCTTATAAAAAAAAACTTACAATTTTTTAAATATTGTACACAACTAAAAACTTAGAATTTTTAATATTGAGCAGAGCTAAAAAACTTCAATTTTTAAATACTGCACATAACAAAAAAATTTAATTACTATACTCAAAGTGTTCTGTTTATGATTATTATCGTCAATTAAAAACACTTTTTATTAAATACTGCGCTCAACTAAACAAAAATCATTTATCAAATACACTTGATTTAAATAAAATTATAAGAGTGCATCAGTAGTTTATAGTGAAATAAAAAAAATTAACAAAAAAACTACACATAGGCTCATTCTTATCTAAGCACATTACTGCTCAGTATAATTCTTTTTGGATCTATACAAAAACAATAATAAATTTTTTCTTAAAGATGAGCGTATTTATTTTAGGCTTTAATGTGATTTTTTACACTTTAACATACTACTAAAAACGTTATTTAATTTACTTGAATTTTAACATATTACTAAAAAATAATTCATTTCGCATTTTTATAATAGTTAAATAATTAGGCTAATCAAAGCTGATAATGAATACGTTTGACATTATTATTATATAAATGATGTAAAATTATGCGATTTAGTGCGATTTGGTTTAATCACACTAAATCAAATGATTTCCGTGTCCATGCTTTGGACAATATTGGCAGTAGTGATGAGACCTCTTGGATTAATAATAATTAATTTGACTTTAATACGTATATATAGCAACAAGCAATTCAACCAATAAAATTATTTTAATAATCCAAATAATTTTGTCATGAGATCATTCAAATGACCAGATCCTGAGTTAGGTCAAGCATATGAGTTTTTATTAAGCTTGGCCTGAGTATACAAATATTTAGCCTAACCCAGTCTATTTCAAAACCTATAAACTAAATAACTCTCAAATGACTCTAGTCATTTCTAAATGACTATGGTCATTTGGTTATGAGTCATTTCCAAATGACCCAAAATTGAGATGACCGATAATGACTAGTCATTTCGGGGTCATTTGAGGTCATTTGAAAAATATGCAAATGTCCAGGTTATTTACCATCACTGGTTTAATATATTTTTAGTTTATACATTTAATAAATATATTACCTAGCACTATATATTACTATTATTATTAGTTAAAATATGATTGTATTAATCTTTTTAATAATATATCTAATTCACATAATTCACATGTGCAATATTAATTAATTTTAACTCAACGATGAAAATAAAAACTTCATTTGTTGTAAGAACTAAATGAATCTCTATAATTGTTAAATTAAATAGAATATGCTATATAATGTGTTAATCTAGTAAGGATTATGATCCGAATAAGCCTTAGCCTCAATCCTAAATATATTACAGATCTATCTGTTTAAAATTGACAGATAAGGATATCTACATTTAACCCTAATTAGTCAGTTTGTGGATTGAAGCACTACTTATACATATTATTTAACATGTTATTTCAATAATAATAAGGTTATACTAATACTTATATCTTATATACTGTAATATTATAGGATTAAACTGTTAGTAGATATGGCTTTGTTTAGATTATAATATATGTGAATAACATCTGTGTTTATTAATAATATGGTTAAAGCTCATAATATATCATTTATAAAGATTGTAACTACTTAAAATGAAATAGAATTATTACTTAATTATAATAAATAAGAAGTAAAGCTTCGCTAATATTAAATATGTATGTAAATTAATCATATTAGATATATTAATTTGATTGGTTAATGATCACGTTTAGGGATAGGTTCAGTCAGTTATCGGTCGGCTATTACCAGCAAGCCGGTCATAGTCGACTAAGCCGTGGGTTAGTTGTCAGCTAAATAGTTGGTTATAGCCGATGTCAAATATCCAAATAGACAACAAATGATTGTATATTTTTGCTATAGGAGACTATTTGGACTTATCAAGCATGTCGATCATAGTCAAAACAATCTAATTCTAGTCAAATTGCAGATCATTCAGCCCAAAAATCCCAGGATTTTCCAGGCCAAATAATCTGCAAATTTGACCAGAATTAGATTGTTTGATGTATCATAAAATTGAATTTTGATTGAACAAAAAAAATTATTTGTATCTGATTAAATTGCAGATCATTTGACTAGATTTAAAATTGGTTTGTCCTAGATCTGGCCAAATGATCTTCAAATTTGACTAGGATTATGAATGATGTGTTCCTCTATTTTTCAAACTAGATAGCTGCATGACGTCATCGTACAAAACCAGGAACATTGATTGTAAATAAAAGGAGGATAAATATGCACTTAGTTTGATATGAGACTGCTTTATATATGAATTATGTTAAGTAAAAGACTTATAATTGATAAGTTTTTATGCATTTGCCATAATGTAACTAGACTGATGGTATTATTAGAATAGATTTGTGAAAAATTTTATACATAATAGAAGGTTGAGTTGTATTATGCTATATTTTAAACTTTTTATATTAAGTTAAGTGCATTATAATATATTATACATGTAATATTAATCATATTATGTCGTAACTAAGTAATGTTCTTAACTTATTATAATGATATAACTTTTTATATTTTGAAATTTTATTTGCGTTATAACATTTATGTACATTTTATTTAAGCTATTTGCAAATGTATTTAATAAACTATAAGCAAACAGATATCATCATAGTAGTGTTATTATAAATACAACTTTTATTTGCTTCATAGTTTATTTATTTATTTATTTAATAACAGGTTACTCAATAATAATATAATCTAAATTATCGTGGTGTTAACTATGGTGAACGTTTTTGTTATCTAAGTTTAATAAAAATTAACGAATGTATTAGCGTTCTAATCTCATTGATCTTCGGATAATGTATCAATTTAAAATAAATATATACTGATACTAGATTTTCTTTTTACTGAATTTGACCTTTTTTGGCAAAATTCTAAATGTAAGGTTAAAGAGTACAATATGCATATATTTATTTGTATACTGTAATCTAGTAATCTAGATGTTTCGCTTGTACTGGTTTAGTATAAGGTTTCTGAATTGATTTTCATTAAACAGCTTAGGTTGTTCTCAAGCACCTAACTCAATAATTAATAAAATGATCAGATTGGTTAAAAAAAATTGACCGTGATCATCATTTCAATCAAAAAAACCTGGAGTTAACAACCACTTTTTTTTTTCATAGAGTTGCACCAATTGGTTAAAAACTACTATTGATAGAGTAATTAGAGAGATAGCTCAAGCACATTTCTTTTCAATTTAATAATTTCTTTTTACTTTAATAATTTCTTTTCACTTTAATAATTTTTTTCGCTTTAATAATTTTAATAATTGTTTTTCACTTTAATAATTTCTTTTCGCTTTAATAATATGAATCTTCAAATTTATCATCGATGTCAAAGAATTACTACATTACTTTTTATACTCAACACCCTTATAACGAATCAAAGATATTCGAATACCCAAATGCAGCAAATAAGCACTTACCATTTTTTAGTATTTAGTTCTATCATAATGAACTTAACTATTCCACTTGCTCTTTCTTTGCCAAATACAAGAAAACAGCATCAAAGAAGACCTAAAACTGGTGGATTTTGGACAGAAGTTTTCTGTTTTTAGTAGATGGAGAAGGCTACAATACTTTTAGGTAACATTTTTGCATTAATTTAGCTACTTTTTATGCAATTGTGACTCATTTAGAGACACATCCTGTTTTTATTTCAAATGCACCTAATGCCACACCTGTGGGGAAACAAATTGCAATAGTATTGTGGCGATTGACAAATGGAGTAGGAATACGAATATTAGAACAAACTCTTGGGGTTAGCCAGAGATCAGTAAGCCATTTTACTAATCGATTCTTAAAAGCATTACTTGATTTGGAAAAAGAACGAATTGCATAGCCACAAGGCCATGAATAGTTACAGTAACACAAGAATTCAAGCATACAGAATCTGGATTTTCAAATCGAAAGCTACCTAACATTATTGGTGCAATGGATGGATGTCATATACCCATTCATGCACCTTCTAAAAATGGTGCATGTTATGTTAATTAAAAAAACTTTCATTCAATTAATTTTCTTGCAGTTGTCGATTATCAGGGGCGTTTCACATATATACATGCTGGTGAAGCAGGTTAGTAAAAAATTTATTAATTTTTAATAAAATCCAGTTCTAAATTTTTTTTTAAAAAAAAAAGCATACATGATGCTTGTGTATTTTACCATTCTTCTCTTTACCAGGCAATTTCATCAAATGCTGAACAATGGGTTTCAGGTGGAACTTATATTATTGCTGATACAGCGTATTCTCTTTGACCATATTTAATAAAAACATATCCTGATCATTATGCATTAACACATTGAGAAAAACAGTTTAACAAAACTCTTTCTTCGATACGAATAGTTATTGAACATGTATTTGGATGCTTAAAGGATCAATGGAGGATCTTATCAAAAGAAATATACTGCACTGATATGGAGCAAATTATTAGAATTATACACACATGTTATATATTACATAATTTCTGTATTGATATGGGGGATTTATTTCCTTTAGAAGATAATGAATTAGAAAATAGTGAGTTAGATCATAGTACAAATAGTAATAAAAACAAATCTGTATTAATAGATGATACAAGAGAAGAAGTAGCAGGAATTCAAAAAAGAGATTATTTGACAGATCTTCTTATGAATTAATATTAATAAAGCTTTATTAATATGCATTATTAGCATTAGCAATATATTTTTGCAAATATATTATCGATGAATACATCATTAATAAATAATTATTGATAAATATATTATTAGCATATTTCTACATATTTAAAATTTCAATAAAAACTGTCTAAATATATCTATCTGTTCATCATGTTGTTTTTGTTGAACTTCAGAAGCATGTTCATATTGATTTTTTATAATCTCCATGATAGTCTCTATTTGTTTTTGAATAAAAAATCAAATTTCTTCTATATTTGATCTTTCTTCTTCATTGCGTGTATTTTTATTGTCATCCTAAATAATTACTAGTTAAAAAATAAATAAATAAATAGTAAATTACAATAAACTTGACTTATTCTTCATCATCAACATATTTTTGCACTTTGTGTTTAATCCTGTGAATTGAATCACTTGTAATAGGCGCAGTTACACTTGGATCTTTCCTTAAATACTCATCCATATTGTTAAAAAATTCCAAGTTATTTTGAACATCCTCTTTGCCAGTACTTGCAAGTTTATCTTTAATATCACAGTATTTTTGCAAAAGTGCATCCCATTTATGCTGGACTGATGCCTTTGAATGTTCTTTTAAAGTTAATCCTGCAACATCGGAGTTTGAACATTAAAAACAATTTTGTCTCAGATTTGGCTCTTTTCTCTTGGGTCTTTTACTTGCTGTAACATTTCTTGATATTTTCCTACTTCACTAATCAACGTATGAGTTTCTGATAATGTCTATCGAGTTATTGATCTGTTAGAGGATGTGCTGGAATTGACAAAAGTAGACACTGTGCTATGTGTAGTAGCTGGAATAAATGTGACAGAATTGATAAAAGTAGGTACTGTGCTATGTGTAGTAGCTGAAATAGATGTATTAATTGTGTTATATGTATTATATATATTGACAGCTACAGAGTTAAGAGGCGGTGAATTTTCTTGATAATGTGTAATAAAAGAAAGCTACAAAAATACCATAAAAAAATATCTTCTAATTATATTATTTATACATATAAAAAACATTTTTTATGACTACACTATATGTGAGTCAACCAACTCTCTCCACTGATCCTTTTTACCAAAATTAGATTTAAGGAAAAACATCAAATTTCACAAAAACAAGTTAACAAACTACCAAAACTCTTCTAAAAAAAAAGAAACCTTTGCATAAAATAAAAAAACTCTTATAGAAGCAGACAGTTTATTTTATTAATAAATTTGGCGACAACTAAGAACTTTACAAAATTTTCCAACTTTTGACACAAAAAGTGTGAATTTAGCAAACCCCTAACAAACAGATCACCAATTGTCACACCAAAACAACAAATAGTGACGCATGTTCTTTTTAGTATAAACAAACAAACAAAGCTACAAGTAAACAAACAAATCAAGTAGACAAACAAACAATACAAACAAAGCGTGTAGTAAACCATAGAGACATCAAAGCAAAATGACTAGAATAGCAGATTTAAAGAATTTCTACAACAATCCAGAAAAGCAAATTGAAAAAATTTACAAAGAACAAAAATTGTTAACCCTTAAGATAGACAAAGATATAGCAAGTTTCATAGAAGCATCACACCCAGAACAAATTGGTATTATATGAGGGCTACTAGACAGCTATAAACGAATCCAAGGTAAAAGAGATAATGGAAAAGAAATTTCAGAGATAGAAGCACAACTTATAGGTGAAGTCCAAATAGAA
>CAJVPY010002462.1:0-16121 GCA_910591965.1 Dentiscutata erythropus | reverse complement strand
TAAACACTTTTTTTGACGCAATAAAAAATTTTATATTAAATTCTTATATAATAATTTTTATATGTCATTAAGCTGTCAGGTCATGAGATCCGGTTAAATAAAATCTCTGATCAGATTTAAACAGCGATTATGTAACTGATCGTGGTGGTTATGCTAGGGGGTTTAACTGATCATGGTGGTTATGCTAGGGGGGTTACCTGATTTTGGTGGCGATACTAAGTGGGTCCTTAACCGGGTACAACAGGTAAAATTTTATACCCGAGTATACTCATTGATCACTTGGTTAACCCGCAGGTATACTTGCCGGTTAACTGGGTAACGTTTTTTTGATCGAGTACAATCACTATCCGTAGCTGTGATAGATTAATTAAAATTCAATTAAATATAAACCAACGATAACATTTTCATGCCTACTGAATATTGATAAATGTATTGCATAGTTTAAAAAAAATTTTTGAAACAAAAGAAGCTTTTATATAATTTACCCTAATTAAAAAACAATAACGCTTTTCTGCTAAACACATTTAATATGGTTCACGTATATTTTATTTCAATTTTGTTATATATACAATTTTACAAATTAGAAAAATATAAACCTATAAAGCACAGAGTGAAAAGTTTTATTTAATGTTAACTGTTAAAGAGATTTTACGTACGTACGTATGTACAATAAGTAAATGGAGGTTTACCTGATAGAATTTAAATGGTGTTGATAATAACCAGCACACATTCAATATGTGCTATAAAAAGAAATATTATATAAATATTATAAGGTTTAACTAATAAGACACATGAGCGATGAATATAAAAGTTTACTATTTCTATTTTTAGTATGTAAAGTTTCATAGCAATGCATACATCGAATTATGGAATCAAAAGTCGGTTTAACTTATTGAATCTTATAAATACAACCCGAATACGATAAAAAAAATTTTGGGGTACATTCAGAACGATCAGAACGTTCCGAACTGAACGATCCGAACGTTCTGAACAGAACTATCAGAACATATAAAATTTTTATACGAAAATCCCTTCTGTTTTAGTCCAAAAGGAAATGTGGCGGATCACGAGTAAGATAGCAACCAATAAATAAGATGACTAACGCTAATCATAAACTTTATTAGAAACGATCAGCTGCATGCCGACAAAGAAAGATTAGAGTGGGTTAACTTAAAAATCGAGATAAATTTTCTTTTTTTTTTAATTTAAACAAAGATTTCAACGATCATCGATTCAAATTCGATGAAATTTTTTTTTTTACTTTCAAGAGTTTTAGAAAAAATTAGCCACAGCTTTTTTATAGGTGCCTAAACTTTAAACAAACATTACATGGCTTTACCTGATCAAATTCGATCAATTTTTTTATATTACTTTTTTAGACTTATAGAATTATTACAAAAAAAAGTTTAATAACTTTTTTTGTCTTAATTCTAAACATTAATGGAATTAAAAAAAAAAAAAATTCAATGAGTTTGAATCAATGGTCATTGAGAAATTTTCATTGAAAATTTATCGCGGATTGTGCGAATTTGCACGCCAATATAAACAATTGAACCGAGCATAGGTATGCTGAAAATTATTGTTGCTGTTTGCAAAATTCTGTATCCCCCTTAAAAATTATCAAAATAGAAAATATCGCTTGATTATTGGTGAATTTTAAGTGATACTGATTTTGTAACAGATGGATAAACTTTATACCGGTTCAATCTCTATCTACAGCATTTCATACGAAATTAATTTTCGAATAAATTATTTAATTAGACATATAGACATTATTTCACTTTTACAACTTTAACATTTTGGCATGCTAAATGGAAAGTCAAAATATTCCTAAAGCTTAAATAATTTCGGCTAACACCACAAGGATTAGGATTAGATTAATTGTTTTTGTGCCTAGATGTTGTACCCGTCAAGAAAATCTCTACCAGATATTTTTAAATAATTCAGTTATCCGGGTAATTTATTATAACCATATAATAAAACTGTCTACTCGGGTACAATCTCTATTTGTTCCATCTCGTTTTTTGCAACGTTCGTTAATCTACGCTCCGAAGTCAATACATAAAATATCTAAAAAATAAAAGATGAATCAATAAATATTGAACAAATAAAGTATTTCAATGAAAAATTTTTTGGCAAGAAATGCAGCCAAATATACAATGAAAGTAAACAAAAACCTATTATTCGGAGAATTGGCCTTCGATAATTATGTTACACATCAACTAAAATTGAGATATTAAGCATTCAATTTATAGCATACGTTAATATTTCAGGTGCACAACAATCATTATTGTTAATAAGGATAACAGTGATGAAGGTGTTACGATGTAACACTGTGAAATTATGCCAAGTCATCCAAACAAAAAAGTAAACCAAGTACTTTTACCTGCTTCAATCACAATAAAATTAATTTATTTCCGACTATATCTAATAAAATTAAGTTTAATAAGGACAAATTTTAACTCTAAAAGAGGCCAATGAGAATAAAGGTATTAGAATTCTTCTCCTATTTTAGAGTAGAGGCTATTTCCCAACCGAGTTAAAATTAAAAACCATCATTGCTAAAATAACACGTAAATCCCATAAAAGACAATAAGTGAGAAATAAGATATCAATCATCAACTGTCAAGATAATAAGATATTACTAAAACGATATCTTATTAATATTATCATCATGACTGTTATTACTATTTTATTGATCTCTTATTGAGCAAAATGGTTCAATCATATGGATAGGATACTTACTCTTACTGATGCTTATTGTACTCTATTGAATGAACTTTAACTTGCTCTCTAATCTTACCATCACTGCAACTTTTTACAATTGGACCTAAATTAAAAACTCCGAATTACTATTTGATTTTCGTAATTAATATGTATTAACCACATGACGCATTATCAAAATAATCCCTAAATCTAATAAAACTAATATAATTATTGCATCAAACATATTCCCCCCATCTTCTATTTTTTTAAAGTCGATCTGTTTTATGGTATTTATTTATTAAATATTTTAACAACATAACGTTGATATTACACGAATGATTTTACACACGGTGTGAAACACATAATAAAATGATTTTGTACATGTTACGATTATAATCCAACATCATTTTTTTATAATAAAAAAATGGTGTTGGATTATAATCGTAACATGTACTAGTTGACTGATCAAGTCCGATCAAGTATTGTAAAATCAATTTTTTATGTGTTTCACACCGTGTGTAAAATCGTTCGTGTAACATCAACGTTTCCTCCTATTTATTTTAACTCATATTAACACATCCGTCAAATATGCGTCATAATTTTTTTGGGTAGTATAAAAGGTTCGCCATAATGCTGTACGTTATCAAATTATTGTTTACGTAATTTACTATTCAGGCAAAATTTTTAAAATTCATTAATGTTTGGTTGTTATACAGTAAAATTGTTCAGAGAAACCTTTTTATTAGAGCACTAAAAGAGGTTTTCAATGCAGATTTTTGGGAAATAACCGATTTTTGACAAAACGAATATTTGGTTTAAACACTTAATTGTGTTGCGTTACGTCTTTATATACAGAAAATTTGCGCCACAAATCAGATGCATGGACAAATCCTGTCGTATCTAAATCGTTAATTATTTAAGTAATATATACAGTATATTTAAAAAAAAAATTTCAAATACTTTTAATAGAACCTTGGACAATGATAAAAAAAAAGCATAAGGGGAGGGCCAGAAAACACGTGTTTTTTATTTTGACAAAATTGCCCCCCTCCCCCTAGGTTTCTTATCTTCTCTATTTTTCTATATATAGACGTGTTTTTTGAAAAGACCCCCTCCCCCCCAAAAGAAAACACGTATTTTCTAGCCCTCCCATAATAATAAAGTCAATGACTCATTTGAATATATTTTTTCTGTTATTTATGTTGATGGAATTTAAGCTGATTCTGAATTTCTTAATTATAATAGAGTTAGGATATGGGTGTACATATGATAATATCAGCCTCAAAATGCGGGATTTATATAAAATTAAGAATCCACCTAAATTCCGCTTCCATTACAAGAGAAAAAAACATTACCTTTCATTTATAATGACATTTATTATAGCACGAATCCCTTGGTATCTTTAAGAAAATTTCCTTTTAATTTACTTATTATCAAAATAAATAAATACCGTATACTGCAGTGAATAAGCACCCCCTATAAATAAATTTTCCGATTTAGAATAAATATTCCCAATAAAAAGAATAAACAAAACAAAAGTAGGTTCGTTATTAAGTAACCCTACTTTATAGTTCTAAGCAAACTTGTTCACATAAACGTTCTCGAACTTTGAGAGCCATTGCGGACTATCTGCTGGAACGATTTTGAGAACATGTTTACTTAGAGCTGGAAAGTAGGTTATATAATATCGATCCTATTGCCGGAAGAGTTGATTTTTTTAAAATACTGCTATGAATAAGCACTCCTTATTATGACCAAAGGGGGTGTTTATTTACCGCAGTATTTGATAGATGTACGGTAATTATAAGTTTAATAGTATGCAATTTTTTAGGAATTCATGTATATTTTTACACACAAAAAACTAAAAATTAAAGTGTTTAATCCAATAGTGAGTTCTGTCAATCATTACGCTTACTATTATAATAAAAATAAAAAACATTACAAACAATTTATAAATAGAACTGAGTGGCTTTAGAATTACCAATTTTTTTATTCTGTATAACCATTTTTGTTTGTTTACTACACAAGTTTTTAATTTGCGCCAATCTTTTTATAGATTTATTAATATAATTATGTGTATGATATATATATGCCTGCTCGGATATGCGAATAATAAATTTGCCGCATAATTATAATTCATCTATTTACTAAAAAAGAATTAGTGTTACGAAAGCCCTATTGCATTGGTAATTAACATCGTCTTCTCTAATTCGGTGACACGAAATTAATCGAATTACGTGAAAAGGGGTAATGTCACCACATCTTACTCGAACGAAAAACATTATTGGTGTCCTTGTTTCAACTACAATAATATATGGTTTATTTCCACATATATCGTAATTATAACATTAATTTAAATTTATGGGGTAATAACTTACCGTTCCAGGCGAAGCAAAGACTTACTGTAAATTCAAAATAATGTAAATAATAAAAAGAACGCTATTGTCGTTCTTTCCTAAAAGTAAATTTTGTATAACAAATCATTTATGATTGGATGTACAGTTATAGATTATTGGCATCGTCTTTAATACAGAATAATGATATAATCGAAGTCAGCAACCTCAGTAGTTACAATATAAATACTGGGAGAATTTTTCAAATCATAATCATAATTACATACGCATTTACTCACCTATTAGCAGCTTAACTCTTTACATATTTTATAATGTTATATGATTTAATTGTCGTTGGAGGTGGGTTTGCAGGCATTTCCACTGCAATCGAATTAGAAAAGAGAGATTTAAACGCGAAGGTACTTGTACTTGAAGCTAGTGAGCAGATAGGAGGTCGTTGCCGGAACGCAAATATCGGACCAAATGGTGAATCATCAATCGGATTTGGTGCTCAATATTTAGGAATAAAACAGACAAAGATATACAATATCGCGACTCGACTATCTTCTTTGAGAAATAACACAAAAGTTTATGGTCCCAATCCATGGTTTCGGAATATTTCAGAAGGAAAATGGTATGATACGTCTGTTGAAACTTCTTGGAATGGTATTCAAGCTATTGATCTTAATGCTTCATGGTCAAAAAAATTGTCCCTCTGTAAGACAGTGCTTCTTGTATATGCTTTAGAGAATCTTATTAATGGTGCATATCCAAGCTTAAGTTGGGGTGCACATTGGTTAGATAAATGGACTGTAAAAGAATGGGTTGATGCTCAAAAACTCCATCCATGGATCATTGAATTATGGGAAATGGGTGTAAGAGACATTATGAGTATTGATCCCAAGGATCTAAGCTTACTTCATTTTCTCTGGTACAATGTAACAAACGGTGGATTTTTTGATGAAGTTACAAAGGATACGGCTGGTGGACCTCAAGAATTCTCTGTTGAATGTGGTATGGGTGGATTAGCTCAACGTTATAGTAAGGAAATCCGTGGTGATATTCTATTAAACTCTCCAGTTGTTGAAGTCAAATCATGTGAAAATCAGGAAATCATTGTTCAGTGTAAAAACGGAAAGACATATACTGCTCGAACTGTGGCAATATGCGTTACCCCCGGAGTAACTAATCAAATTAAATTTACCTCTTTTAATAATACGCCTGTTATCAGTCATGAACGTACACATTTATTTGATCAGCCAATTGGCTACATAGCTCGTGTCATCTTGCGTTATCCTTATCGTTTCTGGCATAATGTTTCAATTCCTCAAAATCCTAATGCAAACTTTTATGGATTTTCAACAGGGGCAGATTCAACTGAATTAGGAGTACATATGGAATGGGGAATAGATGTGTCTGATCCAGCCAAGGAATCTTATGCACTAAGTGTATTTATTCGTGCAAGTATATTTGATGACATTCGTACAATGAATCTTTCCAATGAGAAATACATCGAAGAAGTTGAACGGCGATTGAAAGAGGAAGCAATCGAACTGACACAGATGGAAGCGGCCCGAATGGCAAGTAGCGTGGAATGGTACGAATGGCCAAAGAATGAATGGATAAGAGGAGGACCAAATACTTATACACGGCCTGGGGTATTAACTAAAGTAGGAAAAAAATTGCATGAACCAGATGGACCGCATAAAAACATCTTTTTTGCAGCAGCTGAGTATGCACCAGCCAATGTAGGATATGTCGAAGGAGCAATACGTAGTGGTGAATTAGTAGGGCAACAAATTTATGCAAAATTACATGGAAAAGATGTACAGAGTGTATTAATAGTTGGCAAGAAGCCGAATATATTGCTTGCAATTTTGTATGCCTTGCTATGGGTTATAGTATGTAGCATAGAAATAGTAATAAATATAATTTTAAGATTTTTAAACTCAATAATGATTCCTGAACACGCGTGTCAAATGGATTGGATTTATCCATTGTTATACCTCACAGTGTTAACGATTCCTTCACCATATGCTTTATTAGTTCCACAAATTTTCACATTTGTTATTGTTTCACAATTTGACAATATTACAGGATTCAAAGCATTGACTGCACCAGAACCATCTCCAAACCGAATTTTTGTGCATGAAATGTGTGTAATATTTTATTTATTAGTGGCATTATTTCAATCTAGTAGATCAGCTACATTTGAATGGATAATATACGCATTAAATGGTGCACTACTAATGGCAACATATGGCGCAGCAATAACACACGAAGCTACGCATGTTGGTGGTAAACTATACAAAATAAGATCAAGTTTTATATACTTGATGGCAAAATCAATCGATATTTCTCTTGGTATAAGTTGGGGATTTGGGCAATATCATTGGAAAGGACATCATGTTAAATTTGCATGTCCTGAAGATTTTGATACACCATATTTTAATGAGTCATTTTGGGAATTTCTTCCACGAAATTGGATGGGCAATTTTTATTATGGAAGTAGAGTTGATTCTATAGTTATTATAATTACTTTCTTCAGTTGTTCGTATCTAATTCTTGGCTGGAAAGCTTTAGCTCATCTTTTACTGCAAAGTGTAGTTACACAAATATCATTTTCATCAAATGCGTACACGCAACATTACGGGTTGAATCGAAATTTGACGTACAAATCAGCGGGTAATAATAAAGAGCTTAGATCACATACTTGGGATAGTCCCGGATGGTTATTTAATTCTGTATTAATGGGAGCAGGATTGCATCACGCACACCATGTGAAATATTTAACAAAGCTAGCAAAAGAGAGTGTACCACTTGATTCAGGAATTGGAATATTAGATTCGGCTGGCTTAGCGTTATTTCCACAAATATGGTTTAAGAAGATTAATCCGTTGATACCAACTGAAATACGGTTAATAAAGAAAAATGATTTGATTGAAATGAATGATGTTGAACTTATTAACAAATCTACGGTAAATGGTCGAAATAACTTGAATCTTTAACGTATGTAAGTCACGAATCAAATAATAATAATCGAATTTTATTATGCTGATAAACATATATAATTAAAAAATATGGCAATTAAATAATTCGGAAGCTGATATTTCGACCTTTCCTTTTTAGTTATAGTATCCTCTAGTTACATATCAACGTCAGGAAGTTGTTTTATGTAAAATTTAATGAACTTCATTTAAATTATTTTAAATTATACAAACTTAAATACAGAACGAATTTCAAATTTATAACTTAAATTGTTGTTAACAACCTACAAATAACAATTCTAATATTACATAATTATCTAATATGGAGTCATTGCTTTATAAAAACTGGTTTCATTCTATATCAGTGTTGTTGACTGGAAGCTGGAGCCTCACTGGATGTCCAGATATTTCCAGTGTTCCAGTGGTTCCAGTGAAGTTTTCACTGGAACCGATATAATACTAGCCAATAAGGTTACGAATAATTAAGGTTATTATAAACACGTGATATGCCTGATATCCAATAAGTTGCAAGAATACTTTTCATTTTACTATTAAATGTACCTCGAAAATAGAGAATTGTACTGGTAAAGCAAACATCCGTGACTTATATTCATTATCACCACAAATTTTTTGTTTAACTACTATTAAAATTAAAGCAAGTAAAATTAAATCCTTACAATAAAATTATACAAAATATAATTTCGATATAGTATTTTATTTCAAAATGTCGATCATTTCATTTTAAACACGAAATCGGGTTAAGTGAAATAATGTAAAATGGCCTCGATTTAGGGCTTGAAATGAAATAATTATATGAGAAATCATTCAATATGGTGATTCAGAACTAAGGTTCAGGTTTTTGATTTCGAATTAAATTAGTGATGCATTTATTTTAAATTAGTAATTCATAAATCTTATTTATTTTGATTTGTAAGCTTATTTATTATATAATAATAATTAATACTTTTATGATCGTGAATTTTCTTTTGAAACTTGATATCTTCACATATATATTTTAAAATGTCTTATATTTCGGCAATTACATAAAGTTATAATAATATTTTAGTAACACTAATAAAAGAATATCATAATATTATTTAAAAATTTTTAATAAAATTTTAAGTGTTAATTTGTATTTCTTTATTAATTTATTACGATAGTAACATATGGGCTAGGTGCTGGAAAAAGGGCCGAAAATGACAATTTTTCAAAATTTGTATTTTGAGCTTAAGTGATCCAAAATTGACTTAGGAACATTTTTTACTTAAAAAAGAAGTGCTGATATCTTAATAAAATTTTATGTTATAAATAAAACGATATAAAAACCTCGTAAATATATCCGACGTAAATCGATGTAGAACATCGGAATTTATCGTAAAAATGTTGGAAGTAATATCCCTGATGATAAGCCAATCAAATTCACTTCAACTTAAGTTTGTGTGCGCTAAAAGGTATCTTATTTCGTTAAATTAGTAATGTTTTTGATTTGACAAACGCTTACATATTAAAATTAAAAACTTAATATTCAATCGTAATAGACAACCCTCCATAAGTACATGTCGTTGTGGAAATGTGCACTTATGGAAGGAAAAAAAAAAAAGATGTAAGTCCGAAATTCAATAATATTTGTTTTGTACTGATCAAATTCTGTGCACTTATAAGATATGCATTTATGGTTGTATAACGAAACTCTTACACGGTATCCTCAAGTATAGTAAACTACAGCCGAAGCACCGAATTTTGGTAAGTAAGGCGAGACCAATTTGATTCGGTGGTTTACATTACATTGGAGGTCTTGAAGAGGGAGGGGGAGGGTAAAGGCATATATATATATAGAATAAAAAAAATTTTATTATATGTTTATTTAAAAAATTTTTTTTTATCAATTATAAATTTAAGCTTCCCGCCTTTTCTTTTTACTGTTTTTGCCGACCTTAATCTCTAAACGAGTAAAATAATCTTTTCCTAATTCTTTACATGTATTACAACATGGATAAACTATTTTATATTGGTCAGTTAACGAACTTGGTATATCAGATAAGTCGTCTTCAGTTCCACACCAATAACAAAGTTGTGTTTTATCACCATTTTCACAGGCATAATAATTTGTTTCAATCGGTGAGTTACAAGAAATATGTTCACGAACAAAAAGAATATTATATAATGGATGGTCTTCTGCTAAGATAGGTCCACCACAAGTATATAGATTATTTTGAAGAGCTGTTTGCCATTGCAATTCTTCTTCTTCACTTAATAAATATTGACTATAAAGACAATGCCATTTTCCACATGCTGTACATTCTACCCACCCACGAATTTTCTTATATGTATATAGACCATTAGAACCACGTTCTTGTTCTTCTTGATTTAATAATAAAGATGGGCAATAACTTTCATTAGTTTCAGTACCATATATAGAATTAAAAGGCGCATAATGATTTAAGTCTGTAATATTGTAAAGTACTTTAAAAAATTATTTAATAAATAATTAAAATATTTTAGAGGTCCAATCTGGATAAATCCATTATCTGTTTATCCGTATCTGAATTATCCGGATATCTGATAATTATTCGGATAAATAATTCAGATTAGAACTCTAAAATTTTATTTAAAAAGAAATCTAAACAAACCATCTGTTGATAGTATAGGGTCAGGTAAAAAATTTAATGAATTAAACTCTTCAATCGGCATTTTAACTGGCTTGCACAAATCGCAACTTGGCTGCAAACATTTTTTGATCTTAAAATAATGTATTAGAACTATGAATTATTAATTTAAAGTAATAACTAAAAATAATAACCTAAAATAAATATATTCTTTGTTGACAATGCGATCTTAAAAATTCCATTAATTTATCATGTTTTTTTAAACTTGCCCAGGTAGTTTCATTAACTTGAAGTGTATTATCAATACACTTTATTTCCTATAAATTTTAAGAATAATTTAAATATTTATTTTTTAAAAAAGTATACTAAATACTTAACCTGAAACAATTCATCTATATCTATATCTAAAACAGAATCATAGCATTTAAATAGATTTTCATTTAAAACAAGTTGCTTAGTTCGCTCATATAAAAGATCTTTAATATCAGTAATACTATTTTGAATTGCCTTTTTTAAGTTTCTATTATTATTGGCTGCTTTTCTAATATCTTCAAGTGTGTTTAATTGCTCAAAAATTTTCTCATACTCTGTACTAAATTCATTACGTACTAATGCAACATTTTGCAATCCTAAATTAAGAATTGACATAATTCTTTTAGCAGGATTCGCCCAACTATGGTATGATGCTGTTCTCATTGCTATAAGCATATCAAAATCACCTTTAAAAAATAATGAAATAAGAGAAATTTGCACAGATCCAAAATTTGTTCTATGATCAGGGCCGCCATCTGTATATATGCATAAAATTGGTGAAATTTTACTAGAAAATTTCTGATTGATAGCTTGAAAAAATTCAGCTGCATGTCGAATTGCATTGCTACTTTCAAATACAGTATCCTTATATCCTACATAAACATCACCACTATAAAAAGAACCTGAAATATCATTTGGAACATCACAAAAAAAAATAACTAATGGAGTAATTGATAATTTAGTAAAATCATGATCACATGCAGAAAGCATATTATTTAATGGAACTAAAGATGGTCTATTTCGAACTCCTGAAGAAGTAGGAACTTTTTCACCAATTGAAATTTTATGTTTATCATCTGCTAAAATAAAACATATATATTCTTGATATAAAATTGCAAATTTACGCAAATATCGAAAATAAGCTGCACAATAATGTGCATCAGGATGAAATTTTCTAAGCTGCCAACTTTGAACTTGATATTTAATTTTAAATTTTCCAGTATATTTTATTGCACAATTTACTGTTGAATTTGTTGGCCAAAATTGTAAACGAATCCATTCTAAGCTTGGTATACAAATTGAATCTGGAAGAGGATCTCCATATCGAAGTATAAGTCGTTGAATTATAGATTTTTGAAGATCTCGTATAGAAACAAACCATGGCATATATAAAATATTTCCATGTCTTCAATCATTTACTGCTGGAGTATTCTAATTTGAATATAATCAAATTTTAATAATTAAAAATATAATTTTAGCTTAATAAAATTATAAATAATTACTTCATCAAAAAATGCTTGCAACTCTTCCCAAAAAAAATCAAATTTTGTTCCACTAAACCCATTATTTGTCTGAAAATCAAAAACAATATCTGGATCTTCAAGCTCTAACATTAATTGTAAACGTTCTTGTACATCTTTACTATCTGTATTACAGGCAGACATATCACCAGTAAGATCACAATGCAACATAGTTGGATTTAATGTCTTTATTAAAGAATACTAAATAATTAAATAAGGATGTATATTTTAATAAAATTATTAGTTTTTTGATAGAATTTTTAATATTCTTACTTTATTGGTAAAAGTTTTTCTCATTTTTCGTGTCATATATTGTGGAATCTTTTCATTAATTGCAGCAAGTGTTTGAGTATTACGAGTTTCATGCTCATTATTATGACTTTCAAATTCAATAATTCGCCAAGCATAATTAATACTACCCAGATAATTTCCTTGATTATATCTAAATAAATATATTTATTTATTAATTTAATTAAATTTAATAAGTATAGATTAAAAATTACCTATATAAGCAAATAGAAAATGATAATTTTAATTCTACAATCCATCGATGACGCTCAATATTTTCTGATGGAAGAAATTCCGAAATTTCAATAAACTCATATAAATCTTTTTCAGTAAGAATCATTTCTAAAGCTTTATATTTAGGGTTAATATTTAAAACTCCTGTAATTATTGTTAATTTGCTATACTTATTAGGTGTACGAACTATTGTAGTAGAATGATGTGCACTATAGGTAAGTTGAGCAGACTTTTCCAAATGCTCTACATATTTTCGCATCATGGTAGTAAAACTAAATACTTCAGTAATAATTTCGGTCCAGCATTTTTCACTTGCCCATATTTCACTTGCACTATATTCTAATAATTTACAATATTCAAGTAATTTTTGTTGAGAAAGCTTTTCTTTTTTATGATGTGAAGTAAAGTAAAAAGTATTATAAGTAGACCCAGATTTATACGTTGCTAATTGTTTAAACAAAGAAGGCATATGACATGCATGATTTTGGAGTAATTTAATATGTGGATCAATGTACCATATAGCATTTGATAAGCACTCTATAAATATTTTGCCTCGTGAGTCCTGAATTCCACTAGACCATCCTACTTTTTTTTTTCAAAAAGGTCAATAAGCTCATTAAATAAACGATCATGGCTATTACCTCGTGTTAATTTTTTAGGCAAATGAAGTTGCTTAGCATTACTCATTAACACAGAGTTTACATCTAAAGATACAGGTGATGTTTCTTGTATTTTAGAAGATTCAAGTAAAAATCTAACCATTTTGAAGTTTAACTGAATCAACGCATGCAAATAATCAGTTAATTCATCTTGTAACAATATCCAATTGTCGGCTTTTTTCTCACGGCCAAAAACAAGAATATGTCTCTCCAAAAAGTGATCACTAGCTACTTCAAAAAGTAAATCTTTGAAGGTTCCGTTTTCTACTATATGGGCTATATTAATAGCAGTTTCATACAAAACTTTAGGGGTTCCTCTACTATTACATGGATGTAAAACATGATGGTATGTATCAGTTCTCAAGCAACAATAACATGCGTAATTTTTATATATTTCTTTAAAAAATCATATCGCATTAATGATTTACTAAATTTAGTATTAGTATGAAGTCATAGATTAGATCTGCGCTATACGCAAGTACTATGTCAATCAAAACTATATGTGGTCATTTAATAAAATTTATTTATTAATAAGTAGCTGCGCGACGTTGTCACGCGAAACCAGGAACGGGAAATTAGTATATCTGATATTAGATATTATAAAGAGAATTTTTTAAATGTATTTTCACATACTTGAATTTAGCATAGCGCACACTGACTTTACCACTAAAAATTCGGCACGAGATATACGTATATATTCGGTTAGAACAAAATAATTAATATTCTCAAAGATGTATGATTTGTAAATGACCTTCTATATATAGTAATTCTAACTCAATAAGAGATGCGATGAGAATCATGAGAAGCACGAGTGCGATTCTATATCAACAAGTACCGGTTCAAATCCGGCAGACCTCAATTCGTGACCCAACCCTTCCTTCTGCCATTTTTATATTCTTATTTATTTCGTATCGATATTATAGCTACTAAAATCAATATCAAGTGTTATATTGATAGTTGACCTGCATTATGCAGGCGGGAAATAGCGGCTAGCATAAATCATGCAAAAAAATTTTCGCTCAAATCTTTGACGATCAGTAATTATCATTTCATTAACCCAATAAAAAATCCTACGAAAAAAAACAGAAAATCTAAAAAATCTAACGAACATATATGAAAATTCACATCGGGCCACCAGTATTTATGCCAAAAAATCAAGCTTTTACTATCATTTATTACAACATATGTAAATTAATACGGTTCCAGGTTTTATTTTTGTTCATTGTACTGTACACATAAAGGGTACGTAGTACTGGTCACATTAAATATTGAGGCAGCTCATACACAGGTGCAATGGTCACGTTATCGCACATATATAAGGTGTGAAAAATGGCATGCGAAAAATAGGCAACGCATAACGATATGTGATGAACAGAGTCACGAGGACCAATCAAGTGCCGAGAATTGTACACGCATATTAACTTGCCTGTAAACCATACACTACGTTGTACATTGTACAAACTCCGTTCCTAGTACATTATTAATGAATTTTTTTTCAGGATTGATAATACAAATTATTATATGAAAAAAAATTTTCGTTAATAAATTTATTATATAACCGCATATAGTTTTGACTTACAAAGTATACCGCGCACCCCAACTATATGTATAATTATTTTTTTCGCATTTTAGAGGAATACTATATTCGATAAACCCTTACTAAGTAGGAGAGGGGGGAGGTAAAAAGAGGGGGGGTAATGTAAACTACTGAATTAAATTGGTCCGGCCTAATCTGAGACTATTATAATAATCTAATGTTAGTGATAAGGTGGAAGCATTATACTAAATATCAAGCAATTTATAGTTGATATTACCTGATATGAATAGCTCAGACGGAGTATCCTGGCTTGTGAGTATGGAATTTGCGTTAGGAAGAGACATTCATTTGCGGATACGAATGATGAGGGATAAACTAATACTTCCTTATTATCAAAAATCTGAGTATGAATTGTACGGTTAAAATATTCTTGCTTGCTATTGTTATGAACACAGAATTGGAATTAAAAGATGAAAGTGAGCCATCCATTTATTATTAAACTTTGCATTTATGAATGATCCTCTTGTAATATTTTGGCTTGTTATAAAAATGGAATTAAAGTTAAGAATTCTTTTATTCGTTACCAAATTCTGCATGTGAATGATTTAGTTAAAATATTCTGGCTTGGCTATAGTTACGAACATGGAAAATGAAGAGGCATTCACTGATTATCAAAAATTCGCAGATATGAATAGTTCGGTTGAAATATCCTGCTTGGTTTTGTTACGAACATGAAATTGGAATTAAAAATGTGAAAATGAAGCTTTCATTTATTATCAAACAAGAATAACCCATTTGGAAAGAAACATTAATTCATTATAGAAAATCTACAGGTATGAACGATCTTGATAGAATATTCTGAATTGTCTAGTGTCTGTATTGTAACTAGGTTATTTATTTATTTATTTATCGTGTTTACTTAATTTTATTTTATTTTTTATTTATGCATATAGGCATTTCTATTAGTTATTACATAAATGAAATAGAATTGTATTTCAACGATAACTAGATAAATAAATTTGAACACATAGTAATTTTTTAATCCAGAATATTGATAATAACAATGATAGTCGCTTTGGTATGTTGATTAATAATCGTTTTACATTGTTAATTGTAATTACTTAAATTAGTTAGTGTCCGAAATTATTTTTGGAGGACCTTTATTGTTGAAAACAAAGAAGCATTTTAGTTTGGACTCTTTAATGCATTATCGAATAT
>CAJVPY010002461.1:0-16122 GCA_910591965.1 Dentiscutata erythropus | reverse complement strand
AGAGCAAAGATTACTTTCTTTATAAAATTATCATAATAAAATCTTACAGTAATAGAAATTATAAATGCAATACTATTTATTATAAACATATAAAAATAATTTTATAGATAATGTAATTATAAAATGCAGATACTATTTTAAATTTATTTTAAAGTGTAAACCCTAAGAATTAGAGCTCCAGCCCACAAAACGACGCCGTTTTTCTAGTATACTTTAAACGAAGATATCACGACAACCACCAAACCGAATTCGATGAAATTTATTTTATTTTGATTCTACATACTTATAGGATCAAAAAAAAAAAAAAAAAAACATCAAATTTAGTTTGGTGAGTGTCAAGATATCTTCGCTTAAATTTTTTTAAAAAAAATTACTACGGCTTGAATTTACTGTAATAAACGGTTTAATTTATTGGCAAACTTTAAACGAAGATACCTTGACAACCACAAACTAAATTCGATAAAACTTTTTTATTTTGATTCTATATACTTGTAGAATCAAAATAAAAAAAATTTATTCGTTTAAAGTTTGCCAATAAATTAAACCGTTTATTACAGCAAATTCAAGCCGTAGTAATTTTTTTAAAAAAAATTTAAATGAAGATATCTTGACACTCACCAAACTAAATTTGATGTTTTTTTTTTTTGATCCTATAAGTATGTAGAATCAAAATAAAATAATTTCATCGAATTCGGTTTGGTGGTCATCGAGATATATTCGTTTTAAATTCAACAAATTAAACTGTCTATTAAATTCAAGTGTAGTAAAATTTAAACAAAGATATCTCGACAACCACCAAACCAAATTCGATGATTTTTTTTGCTTCTACAAGTATATAGCATCAAAATAAAAAATATACATATATCGAATTCGGGTTGGTAGTCGTTGAGATATCTTCGTTTAATGTTCATCAACAAATTAAACCGTCTATTAATAATAATAGAATTTTTTAAAAATTTTAAACGAACATATCTCAACAATCACTAAACTAATTCACAGGTCCAAAGCATAAATATCAAATACCCGATAGCTAACGATTGCTAACTATTTGCGCCAAAAATCCGATCTATATTGGCAATATGTCAAAAAAATATCAGAGGCATATCAGGTAAAAAATAAATATCGGGTATCCTAATATTTATTCTTTTACCTCATATTGCCAATATAGATTAGATTTTTGGTGCAAATAGTTAGCAATCGTTAGCTATCGGGTATCTGATATTTATGCTTTGGACCTGTGTAAGTTCGATGAAATTTTTTATTTTGATCATATAAGTATATAAAATCAAAATAAAAAATGCTCGAATTCGGTTTGGTGGTTGGCGACCGGGTAATTTTATCGAACGTAGGTAGCTGTCTCACAAAAAATTATTCACCCCTATAATTTTGACCGATGAAAGTTTAATATCAGATGTAGCGTGATAATGTTTTGTTTTCTAAGTAAAAAGTTGCGTATAAAACTAAAGCTGCGTTATAGTTAGGGTTAGAACAGCGTAGGGTTAGGGTCGTTTTATTAGTAAAATTTCATGAGAAACATTTTTAATTAGGCCGCAGAAGGTGGTTTCCTAATTAAAATTTAAAGCTATTTTTGTTTTTTTTTTTGTAAAAAAGCAGGTTCGCTTCGATTTTTACATTACACCTGATCCTGAAATTCGATTAGCCAATATTACATGGGTGAAGAATTTTTTGTGGGACTACTAGGGCTTTGTAAAATTGTCACCCAAAAAGTTTCGATCATCACGTGACAAATATATCGAGCAAGTATCGAGCACCAAAAAATCATTTAACTTGAACAAACAAAAATTTATAGTCATTTTATTATTAAATAAACGCGATAAACATAATATTTATTAAGTCAGAAAGTATTATTATTATGATTTTTCTAATGATTATAATCCTCCTCTAATTTATGCAATAGCTTTATTATCGATCTATTTGTTACTATTTGGATTAATCATGTTTTCTTCAATAATTTTTTGTTGCGTTCTGGATTCAGAATTATAAAACATTTTGTTAAAATAAATAATAAGAGTTATAGTTAGTGATGTGCCACGTACAGTACTATATGTTGTGACAGGTAAAACTACCCCTCCTGGCAATGATAGATACGAAAGGTGAAATTGAAGAAAAAAAGTAAATAGATCAAATTTCTTTCATTTAGTAAATTTTCTTCTATGTAATTAAAAGTATATAAGCAGCCCGACTTGACCTTAAATAAAATAACTCAGTGGAGTTTGAGTTCAAATACTTCGAAATTCGAGTAGAAGTAGTGACTCTAAATCGCTTTTCCTTTTGTTCCTAATTTTCGTACCCAAAAAGTTACCATTCATACTTACACTATCCCAATATTAGTATAGAAGTCATTATTGAATCAGAGAGAATTAAAAAGAATCTTATTCGTATTATTTCGATCTAATATACCTTTGATTACCCCGTGATCCATTGTTAGAGCAAATTAGTCCTAACAATTAATCGATCGATCACTTAAATTCCCGTGACATAACCCGTGACGATCAATAACAGTATAAATCCCGATCGCCGCAGTTATATTTATTTAATCACCTGTGACCTGAATTAAGCAGTATATTCAAATAGAAGAAAGTAGATAATTAGTGTTGAATTAAGACCTTAAATACAAGAAAACTTAGTATAGTAAGCAAAATCACTTATCCAAGTCACCAGTTATGCTGCAATAGCCGCAGCAAGACCCCGGAAGCCTTGAAACTTGGACCAAGTCTCTTCACGCTTCTTTCGGCCTATCACTTTGAGGTTTTAGGAGTCTTTAGAGCCTTGATAGTTAGTTTTAGTGTGTTAGTTAATTAGTTAGTTAGTTTTAGCCTTGAGCCTGTTAGTCATGCCTTTCACAACGTACAGTACTGTACATACTGTATGTACTGTACACTAAAATTTTCACCGATCATTTATTAAGAGACTCGATGATATGCAAATTGACCATATTTGTTAATTTGATCAACACAAATATCAGTGTTTTTTTGTCAGTTAAATTAAATATATTAAGGTTTCTTTTTCTTAATATATATATATGATTATATATTTATATAAATTATATATTTTATATTTTATAATGTATAAAATTATAAATATTATTAAATAAAAAAATTTAAATTAATTTGTGATCCGTCTGGCAACCAGTGAAAAAATAGTAAACTGCGGGGATATGTTTATTATGTAATTTTGTCTTTTTTGGAATCTGGCGTTACCCTAAAAATAAATCGATTTTGTAATAAGCAAACCTCTTGTGCACATAACAAATTTTGTAGAGGAGGAAATTACGAGCATAATGGTAGCTGAAACATCGAAATCAGCCTAGTAAATCGTGAGATATGGGCATTTTCAGCTTCACGATACTTATTTGTTAATATAATATAGCCGTGAGGACAAATACGCCTATATCCCACGACTTACTGGGACGATTTTAGTGTTTCACCTACCATTATGCTCGTATTTTTCTCCTCCACAACGGTTATTATGCACATAAGAGAGGTTTTTTTAGTACGAAATCGATTATCCTTAGGGAAACGCCAGATTCTGAAAAAGGCGAAATTTAATTAAAATCACCAAATTCACATGATTTTTCACTGGTCCTAAAATAATTTAAATAAATTAATATTTAATTAAATATTAATACAATAAACTGCATTTATTATCATAATATATTACTAATTTGATATAATAAATATTTATTTGTAATATTATATTATTAATTATAATATAGACTAATATTAAAAAAATTTAAAATATAACTACTTAAGCAACTTTATTATATAAGCACTATACATACTGTACGCTAAAAAATTTCGACATCATATAAATGGCACATCACTAGTCGAGATTTCTTCGATCAAAGTTTAAAAACAATTTTTTGGCGCATCTTCTATATGGTATATGTTTGAAATTTTATATATCTTTGATCGAAGATATCTCGACATCTACCTAACTAAATTTATATATTTCAGTTTAATTTATATATTTCAGTTTTAGAAAGTAGCAGAATTCAAACAAAAAAAAGTTTATCGAATTTGGTTTGGTAGGTGTCGAGATATCTTCGATCAAAGTTTAAAAACAATTTTTGGCACAGCTTCTATTTGGTATAAGTTTGAAATTTTTTAAAATTTTGATCAAAGATATCTCGACACATACTCAACCAAATTTGATGAGCTTTTTTGTTAAGATTCTGCTACTTTCTACAATTGAAATAAAAAAGTTCGTCTAATTTGGTTAGGTAGATGTCAAGATATCTTCTATCAAAGTTTAAAATAATTTACATTAACAGTGTGGAATATCAATTCCCTAAATTTATTACAAGATATTGTGCATCGAAATTGTTTTCAATCTCACGATTGACTTCCTTCTTGTATGATAATAACTTTAACACGGATTTATCATATATTAAAAGTGGTGCTGTGTAGGGATTAGAATCAGTTTTAGTTGACTATTATGTTTAATCGACTGATTAGTCAACTAATTACTATAAAATTTTTTAGTTGACTAAATCCAATTCCAATCCTTAGTACTGTGATCCACGCTCAAGTCGAAATTGTCAAACGGCGTAAGTCGAGTGGGCCTAATCGAGCTAAAAAAGTCACGCACTTTTTTAAATAAAGTAAAAGAAAGCCATGATCCTCAAACTATTTCCTCTCGTAAAAAAGAAAAATTAACAAAAGGGATCATAGTTTGAGCAAGAATGTTGCAAAAAATCAATTAAATTAACCTTGTTTGTCATTTCAAAGTTATTTTGTAACTATTTCATAACTGTTTCATTTGCACGAAAATTAAATTCAATATATTAATTTAAATTATACTTATTTTTTCTTATCGATTTAACTTTACGCGATAGTGTTGATCTTCGTTAGTGATTCAATATTGGGTCTCATGATTTTGCTACAGCGTGGCTAACTGCGCCACTAACCTGGCTAGAGATGTGCGAATGCATTACTCATAATGTCACATGATGCACTATGCACCTATACATATTACTTTATAATTACTATATATCTGATTTTTATCAAGAATAGCTCTAATATTTGGTTATATTTACACCTAAGGATGTTAAATAGTTAGAGATTTATCTATTTTGAACTTAAACCATTATTGTCAAAATCAAAATCGGTTAAACTAGTTGGTTTATCACGTTTGTTAACACATCATAAACTATGATAACTTATTTATTCTACGCATAAGTAACTGCTCATATAACTTGGTTGATTTTTTATTTAACCGGTTAAACTTACAAAAAATACAATTGTTATCGTTATATGTTAACATAATAAATAAAGTTAAATATCAAAAGTAAATTTTATTCTTGAAAACTACTTTATTATTCGAACTTCTTTTTACGGGATTACTTATCATATCAAATTAAAACATTAATAAATAATAAAAATTTCATTGAGTTAAATTTAAACCATCTACATTACATCATGCGACATTATGTTTTGCATAATGTAACATGAATAATAATGCGCATGGCACATCTTTAAACCTGGCGGGTGCAAAAGTAGATCGGAGTGACGAATTAAGGCGGTAGTCACATTGTTTTGACCAATCATAATCATTCTAACACCTATTTATGGTTAAAGGTGCTGTAATCATTATAACAGCACCTTTTATTAATGTTAGATAAGAAAGGCGTATTATAAAATCAAATAAATAAGGCAAATAATCCTCTTTATGGATAATGTTAGAGTGAAAAAGGTCTTATTATAAAATCATTCTAACAGATTTTTATGGTTAATGTTAGGTGAGAAAGACCGTATTATAAAATCAAATAAATAAGGCAAAATAATCATATTTATGGTTAATATTAAAGTGAGAAAGGTCTTATTATAAAATCATTCTAACAGCTCTTCATGGTTAATGTTAGATGAGAAAGGCTGTATTATAAGTTCATTCTAACAACTCTTAATGGTTAATATCTAGTGTTTAAATTAGGATGTGTGTATTATTAGACAAGGAATTACTCAATGTACTGTAAGAGATAGAGAAGACCTTGCCGTTTATTGGGTTTTCCTAATCGATCAATACCTTTTTCTTTCTTATTTGGCGTTAGACTTTCAGTTGTGACTAAAATCTCTATAATTTTTTAGTTTAAATGGTAGTACTTATTATATAGGGATGTTAAAAAGTTTGACTTTAAAGTCTGACCTGAGCTAGGTACTAGTTCGCAACTCCTCTGAAACCGGTCTAAATAAACTGTTTAATATAATTTTAGAACATTGTGCAATACATTCTTTCTATTTCAGATGGTAACGATAAACATAAAAACAATTGCTAGATTCACCAATTGAATTGCTTAACAATTAGGCGAAATTTAAAACGGAAATACTAAATGTATTCATTCCTATTCTGTGCTAGGAATGACGCTCGATTTTTATCTAGACTAATTTCGGACCGGTTCTGGACTGCCTCTAAAGAGTCCAGTCTCTTGTAAACAAGAAATTCAAAACTATCATACTATAGTATTTTATTGTTTTGTCTTAGTTACTATATTCATAATACAGTAATATTCGTTTCAATCTGATGCACAGGTTAGACTCCTCTCGAAAATAATGCGAACAAATGTAAAGAAGTCAAATTTTTTAATACTAAATATATATTTCAAAGTGACCGATTTTTTATTTTTTATACATAATATACACAAGATTAGACTCAATAAATTAATATTACAAGCAAGTCATATCAAATATCAATTTTATACTAAATTAAAATTGATAGATATTTTGCCGATTAATGTAGTAAAATAATATAATAACCTCACTAAATGTTTATTAATTGTGAAAACTCAACCATTGTCTTTTGCTGTTAATAAAAGTTTAAGTACTAATTTATATGGCACATTTACAACAATTGATTCGTGTCCTGGTGGTAATGATTGTAATTTCTAAATATTCCGCGGTACATAATACAGTATGCATGATTGTAAAATGTTCTGTTCAAACCTTATAAAATAGGTTCAGGTTTACTATTACACATATTATTAAAATAACCCTTCTGAATAATGCTTGTGTAGAAGTGTGAAATTTATCTAGAGTTATGCACATTAATTATCGGTGATTTTTTTTTTTGATCAAATTGTGTTAATATGGGCCGGCTTATTGGTTATACTAAACCCGCGCATATTCGTGGATAATATAATGCATAAAATCTCGTGCGGCGCCCACCATTAGCTTGTAGCAATTTTATAAGGGATTTTCAAAGAACAGACCTCATTAAAAAGGATGTTTAGAGCGTATCGATCTCCAAAAACTTTAAATATTAATACCAAGATACGAAACTGCAAATTTATGAGCAATATTTAAAAAGAATGTTTATTAGAGCAGTTGCTAAAATTGACCTCTTAATGGAAGTTTTTTTTTTGACTAGCCCAAGAATTGCATTTTACAAGTGGCAGAATACTTATAAGTACAAGCCCATGCATTAAAATTAAAGTTGTTTCTTTTTTTTCGGCTATCGTGATCACTACTAGCCTGCAAATTTAATTTTTACAAACTCGTATGATGAATTTAGGAAAACTTTAAAATACAGCTACAGTTGATGATTTTTCAGACGTTCCTGAGGGGTCTTAATGCTGTAATACTGCTGCATACAGGTCATGGAGCTGTGAGACCAAGTTTTTTTCACATTTGTGACACTGCTAACTTTGCCTACAACCATTTTGAAGGGTTTCAATAATGAAATGGCAATAAATGAGCGTAAAAACTTGAAAATATAATTAGCCTTTATTGTTGGACTAGATACACATGTTTCAGTAATCTAAAGTACATACCCTTATTAATTAAATCCTTTAAAATATCTTTATTAAATATTATACATAATTTGATGAAAGTGATTTAAAGATATAAAAAAAAAAAAAAATTCAATATAGTTTAAAATAAAATATCATTTAACGACCTTATTTTAAGAAAAAATCGATTTAATAATCCACTTTTGAAACGAATAAATCCACTCCAGGAACAGGTTTAGTTAAATTTAAAGTTATCTTTTCAAAAGTAAAACCTTCAACTAATCTAAACTCAAAATTTCTAATAACTATAGATAAAACAATTTTAAGTTCTAAAAGAGCCATTTTCATTCCTAAACAGCTTCTTGGACCGGCACCAAAAGGTAAGTAATTAGTATTTGTTACTTTTGATTTTATTTCTGGATCAAGCCACCGAGATGGATTAAAAAGTTCAGCATCGTCACCCCAAATTGAGGGATCATGATGGATTGCATAAATAGGAATCATCATTGGAGTTCCCTAAAAAAAGAAGTTTAAAGTTACAGTATATATTGATAACAATATCAATATAGCAAATAAAATTGGACTATGGAAGTTATTTAAGAAAATACCTTTGGAATAACGTAACCATTCATAATTTCATCTTTTACATTATGACGTAGGATTGAAGGTGCTTTAAAAAAAAAATAGAGATAAAATAAAGATAAATAAATAAGAATAAAAATAGATAAATTAAAAGATAAAAAGAAATATTTAATAATACCAGGTGGTACAATCCTTAAAACTTCTTTAATGACACATTCTAAATATTTCAATTGATCAATTTCATCAAAAGTGGGAAAATGATTACGATCAGTAAATACATTAAGTATTTCTTTACGAAGGCGATCCTGCATATCAGGATTTTTTGCAAAATAGTATAGTGTCCAAGTTAAAATAGTACTAGTTGTTTCATGTCCAGCTAAGAGTAATATCATAACCTAAAAATTTAATAAATTTATATAATTTAAGTAAAAAATTAATAAAAATTATATTTTAATAATTTAAATCTTTTTTACCTGACTAACTAATTCATAATGCGTTAATTTTTCATTAGCAGGCAATTTTTCATTTGCTTTTACCAGCAAAGACAAAAAGTCTTTTCCTTGAGCAGTACCATTTTCTTTATCAGAAACTAATTTCTCGGAAATGCCGTTGATAGTTTTAAGAGCATCTCGATATTTGTTTGTATGAGAAGATGGAATGTTTCTGATGAATGGAAGATAGTCGAAAAGAGAAAGTAAGAAAGATGGAGCACCACCGCCACCAAGTAATAAATGATATGCTCGAGCCAATTCGGAATCGGAGGTAGTAGAATTAAATTCATAATTAAATCCTATTAGAATAATTTATGATTAAATTTACAATTAGAAAAGTCATTTCTAAAACTATAAAGTTCTCTAGAAGTCTAATACATACCAACGAGACCAATAACATCTAATGTTATTTTTGGAATTAAATCAGTAATCGTAATTCTTTCCTCTTTCTTATTACCAATTTGTTTCATCCAGTTGTCTCTCAATTTATGACCGGCTTGAACTAGTATTGGAAGCATTTCCTTAAAATTAAGAAAGCCGAAATAATTCAAATATAATTCAAAATATAGCAATATTTTTAACAGATAGTAATTTTAATATCTTCTTTTATAAAAGAATACCTTAACGGCGCCAAAGGAGAATGAAGGATTCATCATTTTTCTTTGTCGTTTATGTACATCACCTTGAGCAAATGAAACACCTTCACCAACCATTTCTTTTGTCATAATTTTGTTTATGAAAAATTTTGGAAATTCATATGCACGGTTTATCAATATTTGTTGAACAAGTTTTTGATCGGAAACTGATAAATATGGTTCGCTGAATAAAGTATGATACCGAAATATTCCACCATATTGTTTTTTTAAGTGAGCAAAAGCTTCACCTTGCTTATCGTTTAAAAAGGAAGCATAATGTCCTAAAATGAAATTACTAACAGGTGGACCAGGAAGTTTACTTAACGGTGACAGATATAAAGGATAAATATAACATTTGTACAAAATGTAGCCAATAAGCGCAAAAATTGCAATCAGGTAGTAATTCATTTTAAAATATGAGAAGAGATGTGAATATAATTCAATAATTTGGATTTATGTAGAAATAATTCCATTTTCACCCATCTTTTATAGATTTTTCTTACGTTACGTTAATGATAATATTCTTTTGTATCGTACGAATTTTAGGGCAAATATTGCACCGAGATTTACTACGGATCATAGTTATCCCTTGCCAATCAGTCACGTGGTGCGCGATATTTATAGCAACAAAATATATTTGATAGGCACTACGTACGTCATAGAAATATACGTTATTATGTATGGGCAAACTAGAATGGACGTGTGGAAATCGCACGTCTAGAATATGTGACAGGTTGATCGACAAAATTAAGAAAAAAATTTTTTCAAAATTTTGCCTATGAAACTGCTCTTGGTGCTCTAAGAAAAAAGATTCTACTCATAATTTTGGTATAGATTCTGTCTAACTCCTTTCTAACGCCCTTGCAATCTAACCATAACATTTAAAATCTGTTTAATATAGGCCGATGTTGATCAATTAGTTTTGCGTGGAAATCAAGATATTGCGTACAATTTATAAATGAGAAATCCCTCAAACTAAAGTTATTTTTCTGTAACCTGCTCTTATCTTAACACTTGCCCTAAATCTTAATCTATATTATCCGCGAATATTTGGAATTACCGTATTCACTGCTTACATTACCCGGGGTCTTATTCAAGAATTTCATTTTTAAAATTAAATAGTACCCATGGTGTGAAGAACCGGATACTATATATGGAGATATATCGTATTAAAAGTAGTAAATCATTATAGTCATACCCCAGGTTTTATTCAAGAAACAGACTGGTAGTGATGGTGAGTATACCCGGGTCTTAGTGTTATTTTTGGGGATACTGTAAGCAGTGACGTACGGTAATATTTTAAAATTCTGAAGTTTTTAACCATAAATAACCTTTGATTGGCTAGTCCGTTTTGGATGATTACCATCAAAATGACCGTCTCATTGAGACGATTCTGACGAGTCCAAAATCGTTAAAATTCAATCATGGGATCCCGAGATCGTTGGTTTAACCAATCCTAAAACACCCGAAGTGACACGGATCCTTAACGATCTCGGGATCCCATGATTGAGTTTACCGATATCGGGCTCGTTAAAATCGACTGTCATTTTGATGGTAAAATTATCCAAAACAAACCAGTTAATCAAAAGCTATCTATGGTTAAAGACTTCGGAATTTTTAAATAGTAACTCTAAATATCCGCAGATAACATTAAAAAAGGGATACTTTAAAAATTGAATTTTATGTTAACCCGTAAAATTTAGTATAATTCTCGTATGTCAACTGAATATGTACTACACGTACGCCAATATACGTAGTTTTCTAAAATATGTTAACTAGGATAACCTCTTTAAGTATTATTTTTAAAGTTGAATATAGTAGGAGTTTCAAAATTAACAAATAAATGACGCATTTCGAAAATGAGTAGGATCTTTTCAATAGCTGTTAAATTATAAATCGGAAAATTAAAATAAGATTTTCCGATTTAATTCTGGAAACCTCCTAGTTAGAACATTTATCAAAATAGTTTCTTTTTTCATGTTTGATAAGGGTAGATATATGTGAGCAATACGTGCTATGTTCGGATTCGTTATGATCATCATGATGTCGCCGCTTTATAATTGGTAAGATTTGAGCCTTTTTGTATTTATATGGTGCTCCAAGCCACTTGTCATCAAATGCGCCAAATTTTGGGGGATGACTAAAGCCAGGTGCGTTCATATAATTTTATTACTTAGTTAGTTAAAATTAGTGTAAGGGTTGGGTTTTGGGCTTATCGTTATCGTTATAGGTAAAATTGCCTTTTCGATATTTTTTATCAATGCCCCAAGGCATTTTTCTTTGTTTTTGTCTCGGGCTGATCATAGTTAATAAAAGTTTTTGATTGGCTGTTAGTCATGTGAACGCACCGATCCCATGATATATTTATATATGTCATAGGCAGAAGTTCGTCTGATTGGCAATTAATTTTACATTATTTGTACAGTTTAAAGTACTCTTTAGAAAAAATAAACAACGAAGAATAAACAAAAAGAAATATATAAAAAGTTTTATTAGGGTTGTAGGACTCCACCACTAAAAATAAACTCAATCAATTTTTGTTTTAGAGAAGTTAGCATAATAGCGACTTCTTAAGATAGGTTATTACCATGCTAACTTCTCTAAGACAAAAATTGATTGAGTTTATTTTTAAGGCCGTTTGAAGTTAATTTTTCGGTTAACATCACCCCTACCGTTTGATGCCCCCGGTAAAATTAACATATAAAAAAAGTAAAAATTAAAAAATACCGTATAACGCGATGGGGTGTGCTTTCGAATTTCGGCCTAAATTAAGCTTGATTCAGGCCGAAATTCGAAATAACTCCTTATGCGCTATTTCGTGGTTATACGGCAAATATAAAATAAAAAATAATTTAAAATAAAAAAATAATTTGAAATAAAATGAAATAATATAAAATAAAATAGAATAATTTAAAATAAAATAAAATAAAATAATTTAAAAATAAAAAATAATTTTTTTAAACAAAAATGAGAAAAATAAACAAACAAATAAATAATAAAAAATAAAGCCAAAATTTTAGTTTCTACTTGGCTGTCCGCTCATATTTGTTTATTTCAGTTTGTGATAAAACGATTCAAGAAAAACTGCTGAAAAAAGAGCTTCCAAAGTGTTTTTTTATTCAATTGTGAAGTGCTAGAGAACTAGTATTAATGAGTAAGAAGAAATAAACATTTGATTTTTACGGAAATAACAATTACAAACCAATTATTTGAATCAATACTTTTTTTACATTTTTTAAGCCATCCGATCAGTGATTTATTTCATTCAATGAGGGACAAAATTTGTATTCGACCAATAGGAACTTGGGAAAATCCAAATTTTTGATTTTTAATCACTGTATACATACTTTAAAAAGTGATGCAGATCCGATCGTTAGATCACAAGATTTTTGGCTGTAAAAATTGTACGTACATACGAATCTCTTTTTCTCAGATGAATGCATTATATAATTATTTATTTATTTATTTTTGCTTCTCTCTTTTATAATAGGAATGTAATGTTAACTACTGAATCAAATTTATCTGACCTAATTAGCAATTCAACTAGAAACTCTAGACCAGTGTATAAAATCCGAAAAAAATTTTTGTGCACATGTGCATATAGGAAATATTTTTTTGTGCACATTTTAAAAATTTTTATATAAAATTGTACACAACTTATATATTAATTAGAAAAATCCTTGTGCACATGTATATATCCAATTTAAAAAATTGTATACACTAAAATAAAATTGTGCACATGTGCACACTGTGCACATGAATTTTACACACTGCTCTAGACTAAACTTGAAGTCAATTTATTATAATAGATTTACTACATTAAAAACAGTTTGTTCATTTTATATGTTCGTTTTATTTGCCCCTTTTCTCTACTGCTCTATAACAAATTGCAGTATGGAATGATACTGCAATACATAAAAAAGTTTAGATATAGAACCACATGAACTTGCACATAGATCTATATAAGACAATATATGAGAAAACACGTAATTAGGTGCAGATTCTGTGCATATTTACATGCAGATAACACATAATAACATATATCTATATATATATAATAACTAGTGATATGCCACATACAGCAGTAATGGCAAATGACAGGTCATAAAAACTTTTATAAAATTGACCATAAATGACATATCATTTTAAAATGATAATGTCATATATTATAAAAAAATTTTATACAAAGCCATGGCAAAATGACAAGTCATAAAAAATATTTTTATAAATAATATTAAAATGACAAATAAATAACAATAAAGCTAGCTACTTTTTTAGAGCTATTATTGGGCCACCTTGCCACTATTTACTTTCCCTATAAAAATTTTCAGAAAATATATTCTGACTTTTTCCAAACTATTGTTCTATTATTGTTCTGGAAAATGATCATTTTTCAGAATAAGCTATATATAAATTCCTGATCATTTCCATAGAATTTTGATAAATTCTATGTAAAAATCAAATCCAGATAGTATTAGGCTTCTAAATACAAAGTATTAAAAGCCAAATCTTACAAGAATTTGATTCCTACCCAAAACTTACCTGGATTTTATAAAAATAGCCAGGAATTTGTATATGGTTTGTTCCGAAAAATAAGCATTTTCCAGAATGATAATAGAATGATAATCTGGAAAAAGTTAGTATATGTTTTTCAAAAATTTTTATAGAGCTTATAACTGCAAAAAAAAAAAAATACAAATTAATATCTGCATCTGATTTCTTGCTGTGTTATCGATTTTCAAAGTTGATTGTACCAGCATTTCCTGCTGAAGTCCTATACACTCATGTGAATGTCAACCTGCTATTGTCTCATTGCTTTTGGATCTGTTAATATCACTATCAACTTAACAACTATTTTAATTAAAACGTTAGATTCTGACCCTAAAAAGCTAACTATAAATATCTATTAGAATAACTGTTTAACAACAACTATAAATAGCTATTAGAATAATAATTATCTAATACCAACTCATAAAAAACTATTAGAATAATTATTTAATACTAGCTATAAAGAGCCATTGAAAAATGATTATTTGATTATTTGGCATTCATGATATGCCTAATTATTAGCTAAAATTCGCATTGCTGTTTATATTTGCATATGCTGGTCTATAAAATTTATATAAACTATAAATGACAAGTATAGTCATAAAAAAATAAATGATTTTTTATAACAAAAATGACTTGGCATATGACAAGTATTATTTATTTTTAAATGACAATGTGTCATTACTGGCATATAGTACTATACATATTGTATGTACTATACACTAAAAATTTTGCTGATCACTTGTTCTAGCCAATCAGATATCAGAAAAAGAACTATATGTACTGTATGCTAAAAATTTTTAGATATAATATAAATAGCACATCATTAATAATAACATATATCTGTTAGTGCTGCAAGCTAGTTTAGCTAACCAGCCACAGCTTGGCACAGTAACATTTTGTAAATAAGCTTTGTAGCAAATTTTTTGCTTAAACTAAATTATTAAATGCTCTTTATAGTTAGCTGCTAAATAATATCCTAGAAGCCACACAACAAAAAATAGTAAGGCCAAAATTATGCAAAATTCTACTAATTAAACTGCTAATACTTATTAAATGAAAAATGTTCCTGAACCAATTTTATTATAAAGTAAGCTTATTTTATAGCTAAAATAATGCTGCAAGCCAGCTGTGGCATAGTAAACATTCATAAACAAGCTTTTGTGGCAAATCTTTTGTACAAAATAGATTATTAAATGTTCTTTATAGTCACCTACTAAAAAATAAATAAAATTTATTCAAAAGTATCTCAAAATTTTATTTTAGATACTACACAAAAAAATGCATAGCAAAAAATACAAAATTACATAAAACTCTACAAATTAAACTGCTAATATTTATTAAATGAAATATATTCTTGAGCTAATTTTATTATAGAGTAAGCTTATTTTATAGCTAAAAAATTCAAAAATATTATTTTTTAGCCATAGTTGTTTTTATAAATTTTGTAACTTCTGGTAAAAAATTGGCTAACTGAATAGTTGCTGATTTGGCAAGTTTGATTTGGCATGATTGCTAAGGCTACAAACATATTGAATTAGCAAATAACCAACTGGTTAATTTTTTATCATGTTCCAGAATTATAAAAACAGCTATAATTTAAGGCAATAATCTTCAAATACCTTAATTTTGGCAGATAATTTTTTTAAAAAAAATTTAAATACAAAAAAGGAACTTTCTTAAGAAATAGATTTGGCTAATAGCAAACTTGGTTTAAGAATATTGTTTTTTAATAATTATTAGCAGTTTAATTAGCAGAATAACAATTAACTCTTTCCGACAATTATCTGTACCAAAAATCCAAACACATTTTTTGTAAACACACAATAGCTTTTAGTAAAACACGAAGGACATACTAGTCGCTATAAGTCGGTAGTTGTTATTTAGAAGTAGTTCTCATACGCTACCTGCTAACTTCTTTAGAGTTTATCGCTCACCGCACGCATAGCACTTGTTGTTTAGAAGTAGTTCTTATACTCTACATTCCAACAAGCCCAGAGTTTATCACTCACCAAAAAAGGAGTATAGGTGCCCCACCCCTTTTCTAGAAGAAGGTTTAGGAGGTTTTAAGTCTTTACATGGATGTAACTACTTTCCTTGGGTGCAAGTGGTCTTTTTCTAG
>CAJVPY010002460.1:0-16129 GCA_910591965.1 Dentiscutata erythropus | reverse complement strand
TTCTTGTAAAGCATAATATTGCTACACTTAATTTTGAAGACTTGTGTCATCTTGTTGAGTTGCAAATTCAAAATACTAAAAATAGTATAATTCCTGGTGGTGCAAATCTTTTAAGTTTACCTGAATCAATAACTACAGTACAATCTACACGTAGTGAATATGGATCATATGTTAATGATCATGCTAGAAGGCAATTTATTGTAGCAATTTCACATGTTATTGAAGAAGCCATATTTAATGAATTATGAGCATCTAAAGCATGGAGTCTTATGATTGATGAAAGCAATACAATTTCTAATAAAAAAATCTTGCTATTGTTTCACAACATATATTATATAATTTACCAGTTTTTCACTATTTAGGAATTGTTAAACTTCAAAATGCCTCATCAAATGCAATTCTTAATGAGTTGGATTGATTTATTCTTACTAAACACTTACCATTAGAAACACTTTATCATTTTGGAAGTGATGGTGCAAGTGTTAATTTAGGTAAATATTATTTTAATTATATGTCTATTTTACATATATTTATTAACTAATAAATATTATTTTAGGACATGTAAATGGAATAGCAACAAAGTTAAAAAATCGGCATCCATTTCTTACTGAGCATCATTGCATAAGTCATCGTTTAGCACTTGCTTCTAAAGATGCTGCTGAGCAAACTCCATATTTTGAATCCTATGATGAAACTGTTCGACAACTATATAGCTATTTTAGCAGATCATACTCACGATTACAAGCTTTGCGAATGATGCAAAATACTTTAAATGAACCTAATTTGGATATTTTGCAAGTTATTAAAACACGATGGCTTTCATTAAGTAATTATGTTAATAATCTTTATCAAATTATTAATTCTGTAATTAGTGCATTATTAGAAGATGCATCTAAAGGCCAGAAAACTGCACAACAGCTTTATAATAGTATCGATGATGATTTTCTAGTTGCAATACACTTTTTAGCTAATATACTTTCACAACTTCATCAACTTTCTTTAATTTTTCAGGCTAATTATGTTTCTGTTTCAGAGGTTACTATGCAAGTAAATGCAATAATTGAGTCTATTACAACTGATTTTATTGGTACTACAAATGTGCAACCTACCTTTGGAACTATTCTATTACAATTTATGAATCAAAATGATATTTTACCTAATGATCTTCTCTCATTTATATACGAATTCACTGAAAATACAGTAACAAATATTAAACTTCATTTTCCAGACCATGAAATTACAGTCGTACCTGGGTTATATCGCCCCTTTTTGTCTCTATATGTTTTTTAATTTTTTTGGAGATATAACTAAGGTTGAGATATAACTCAATATATAAAACATATAAAAAAAAGAAATTTATTCTGTCTAAATATGGGGATATAACTAAGGTAATAAATAAGAGGGGATATAACCCAGTGGAGATATAACCCAGGTACGACTGTATAAATTCATTTAGAATTTTTGATCCAAGGCAATTACCCTATTCAATTTCAGTTTATGGAAATCATAAAATTAATAAAATTGGAAATTTTTATGGAATTTCTAAAAAGATCGCAGGTAGTAAAAATTTTTTTATTTAAAATTTATAAACTTCAAATAAATAAATATATATTTATTATTATAATCGTTATACTATATATAAAAAATTAGGTCATGAACATTACAAAGTTATTGATGCAGATAATTTTGCACAAGAATGGAGAGTTATTCATTCACTTCTTTCTAATTACCATAGTTTACATATTACTACTGCATGGCATAATATACTACGAGATATTCAGGATTTTTCTTTAATTTATCCCAATATTTATACTATTATTTCAATTATCTTGTGCCTACCTCTTTCTAGTGCTTATGTTAAGCATGTTTTTTCTAAGCAAAACCTTATCAAAACCAAACTTAGAAATAGAATGAATTCGGATACTCTAAATGATATTCTTATGATTTCTTTAAACGGTCCTCCTTATGATGAATTTAATTATAAACATGCATATCAATTTTGGCAAAGTTCAACTTTTTACTAAATAACATTTAAACTTTATATAATTTAAGTTTAAAAATTTAGAATTTTTCATTATATTGTAATTTGGCTTTTTCTCAAATCTTGAATAAATATATTAAAATTTAAGTATACTATCATATTTGTTAGTTTTATTTATTTTATTCGTATTGATTTAAAATTCTCTCAAGCACATAATTAATAGGTCAAACCCAATTTTTAATTTGTGCAAAGTAGTTTAACCGGTAAGTAGTTCATTGTCTCGATGAAAAAATAAAAACTGAAACCACCTTTTTATATTACAGACTTGTTCTGATTTGCTGAAATTTTATTTTCAGCATTTTGTGATATGAATCTTTATCAAAATTATAGCAAGAAACGCTTCAATTAATCATAGTACTTTATGCACAATCTCGGCAACTAGCTAATCGGATTGAAAGCACTTTTAGTCTTTAAGCTTATCAATTATTTATTGGTTTAATTGACTAAGTATTTAATATAAGCCGTTTACCTCTCATTTAGCTTCTTATCTACATTAGTCTGGATAATTATTATCTGCCAAGAACATTTCTAATTATACAGATTAGTATGACCAGATCTGTACGGTATGGGGTGTGAAATACCCCTATCTTAATATCTATTCCGGGGTTATGCATTATTAGGGTTAGCATTAGAAAATTATAATGGAGTGGTATGATATTTTTTTTAAATATTATATTCTTCCTAAACCCCACGCTATTGCTTATACTACTACGACTTGAAGAACCGCTTATTACAAAGTTCATCATCCTCAGGAGTTTTATTCGGTGTTTTTAACTTATCATGTAGCGGTCCATGATATTTGATCAATGACTTTTGAACCGGAGAGTATTAATTTTCGCATTGATAATCTTTTAAAAACCATCAGTCAAGCCAAAAACAGTGAAAATGAACTGCTTAGGTATTTTAACTCTATACTATATATATCTAAAAATCTTATGAAATTTCTTGTTTGTTTAAATTATAGTATCTCATATCAATATAGCTATACTGTATTAAGTTGTATACCCGATATTTATTTTATCTGAATTCGTATTGGAGCTGTCCAAAATTAAGCTTATATTCATCCGTTCCTGGTTTGGCGTGACAATGTCGCGCAGCTACTTAATTGATTAATTAGTTAGTAATATAAAAGTTATCTATTAATTAATATTTAAATAAGTATAATTTGTTGGTAAGTATTTCATAAATAAGCTACTTAAATTAAAGAACATTTATTATACATTAAAGTAGGTTCTTAAATTTACTATTATATAATGCATTTAATACTATAATATTTAATTTGTTGGGTAAGCATAATTAAAAAGAAAGAAAATTAAATAGTAAGTAACTAGAAAAATTATAGGAATATAAAAAATGCTTTTTATATATACTATTAGTTTTTAACTTTTTATTAACATAATAAATATAAAAAAGTAATATTATTAGATTTTGGATCAAAATCAAAATTCCGAACAACGGATTATTGAAAGAACATAAATTAGTTAGCATTATAGCTAGTACTGGCTAACTATGTCAGTATTATATTCTTTCAAAAATCTGGTTTTTGGAAGGTTGACCCAAATTCAATTATCAGCTAGTTTTTTTTTTTTTTTTTTTAGTGAGCATAAGTAAAAACACCAATAGCAATTTGAGAACACTCATAGCCATCATACTGTTCTCATGAGAACAGTAATTGAGTCTGAAATTTCGAACATTGATTGGGACGTGTGTTCTTGGATGGTGCTATGAGAATGGAACTGGTGTTAAAAAGAATGAAAAAAAAGCATTCATTCATTATCAAAAATCTGCTGAAATGGGAAATTCTATTGGAATGCGTCAAGTCGGTTATTATTATCAGAATGGAATTGGAATTGAAAAAGATGAACTTAAAGCATTCATTTATTACCAAAAATCTGCTGATTTGGGAGACTCTGCTGGATTATTTAATGTTGGACATTGCTATATTGTTGGAGTTGGAGTTGAAAAATATGAACGTATGGCATTCAGTTATTATCAAAAATCAGCCGATATGGGGAATGCAAGTGCAATATGTGTACTTGGTTTCTGTTATCAAAACGGAATTGGAGTTGAAAAAGATGAATATAAGGCATTTACTTACTGTCAAAAATCAGCTGATATGGGGAATGCCAACGGAACATATATTGTTGGACATTGTTATAGTGATGGAATTGGAGTTGAAGAGGATAAACGTAAAGCATTTATTATCAAAAATCTGCCGAGATGGGCCATGCTAGTGGAACATATAATGTTGGCTACTTTTATAATAATGGAATTGGAGTTGAAAAAGACGAGCGCAAGGCGTTCGAATATTATCAGAAATCGGCAGAGATGGGCGATGCTATGGGAATGTTTAGTGTTGGGCGTTGTTATCTTATTGGAAGTGGAATTGAAAAGAATGAATATGAAGCATTCATTTATTATGAAAAATCTGCCAATCTGGGTAATGCTGTTGGAATGTCCGAAGTTGGGTCTTGTTATCGAAACGCAATTGGAGTAACAAGAGACATAGACAAAGCCAAAGAGTGGTATAAGAGGTAAATATTTTTAAAATTATTATTTTTTTTATTTTGTTATGGTTTTCTAATAAAGCTCTGATTAGAGGTGAAAATCTAAAGCCAGGTGATTAATTTAATTATAAGGTGTTACAATTTTTTTGGTTTTCACATCCCTGTTGGTCAATTATATCTGGGTGTGAGGCACAGAATAGGTTGTAATACTCTGATTCGTAAAATGGCCTAAAACTCCATATGTTAAGTTTGGCAAAACTCGGATAGAGATGATAGCAAAAAGTTTTTTTATAAACAGGTAGAAATTGTAGATGTAATAAAATTTTAATTTGATACGGCTTTTTCAAAAGTCAGTTCCTGAAAAAACTAAATCTCGGTTGAATCTACCAGCATTACATTATACTGTATAACTAATGAGGTGACCAATATTAAATTGGAACGCCCAAACCAAGCACAAACTACATACTGACATATACAGAATCCAACTCAGCATATTGCCGAAACCGTGTCATGCTAATTTATCATATGGTTTTGAATGTTTGAATTTTATCATCAGTTACAATAGAATATTTAGCAAGGTTGCTGGGCCATATATTTTATTTAATGTGATGAAAACCAAAAAATTTTTTTTGTACAGCAAAATATTTCAAAATCTAACCTTGACAGAATCTTTATTCATTTATTAGACATGAGTGAATATATATATAACAGTCCTGATATTGATGATGAGTTGAAAAAATTATTGATCAAAAATAAACTATCATGGATTCCTTATAATGAATTTGATGAAATAAGGGAGATAGGAAAAGGTGCATTTTCAACTGTATATTATGCCTATTGGCTTGACTATAGTCAAGATGTAGGGAGACATGTCGCACTTAAAATACTTCATGAATCAAATGATAATTATGAAAAATTTATAAAAGAGGTAGCTTTCATTAAATAATTATATTTACAATTTGAATATATTTTATTTTATAAGCTAAAGGCATACTGTGATATTGGTCTTGAAGATCCAACGTTTTTGAAATGTTTAGGTATATCAAGAAATAATATTTGTAAAGATTATATACTTATAACAGAATATGCTAAAATGGGATCTTTACGTAAAAACCTTTATCCTGTATCACAAATGAGATGGATAAAGAAATTAAATCTATTAAATTGCATTGCTTTTGATCTTCATATAATTCATTCTAAAGAGATGATTCATCGGGATTTACATAGCGGAAATATATTAAATGACTTACATAATGCATATATTGCAGACTTAGGGCTTTCCGCATTAACAAATTTAAAATCAAATAACAATGGTTTAATTCCATATATAGCGCCTGAAGTATTATATAATAATGAATATAGTAAGTCATCTGATGTATATTCTTTTGGTATTATAGCATATGAAATAGTATCAGGTCTTCTAGCATATCAAGGCATTCCACACAATATCACGTTAGCACGTGAAATATATTATGAGGGTAAGCGTCCAATAATTCCAACACACGTACCAAAATTGGTTGCTGAATTAATAAATAAAATGCTTAAGTGCTCAGCCGGGTGAAAGGCCAATTTCTGAAAAAATATATGAGACTATTGATATTTGGTATAATGAACTTTTAAAAAATGAGTCAACTGCATTCGTTGCGCTAATAAAAAAGGCTGACGAGATGATCATCGATAATCTGGTATTCGAAATACCTAAAACTGTTAAGTCAAACAATATAGGTAAGAATATCATGATATTATCTATGTAGATTATTCTTAATTTTCCTAAAATACGATTTTAACAACTTGATTAATGGTCATAGGTGATAAAAATAACAGCGAAAGTTTATTAATAATTGATTCCCTACAAATTAATAAATCATTCGATCATGACATTGATCATAAATTTGCTGACGTCGATGTTTCTGATGTTTCTGATATTTCTAATATTTCTGATGAGATTTTTAAACTTGGTACTTATTATCAAGACGGAATTGAAGTTGAAAAGGATAAATACAAAGCATTCTTTTATTATCAAAAATCTGCTGAAATGGGAAATATTTTAGGGATAATTAATCTTGCCGACTGTTATCGCGATGGGATTGGGACTGAAAAGGATGAATATAAGGCATTCTTATGTTGTCAAAAATCTGCTGAAATGGGAAATTCTAAAGGAACATTTAATGTTGGATATTGTTATGATAAAGGAATTGGCGTGGAAAAGGATGCACATAAGGCATTCTTTTATTACCAAAAATCCGCAGAAATGGGAAATGCCGGAGGAGTATATAATATTGGATATTGCTATCAACATGGAATTGGAGTTGAAAAGATGAACATAAGGCATTTATTTATTATCAAAAATCTGCTGATATGGGGCACGCTGATGGAACAAATAATGTTGGATATTGTTATTATGAAGGAATTGGAGATGAAAAGGATGAATATAAGGCATTTAATTATTACCGACAATCTGCTGAAATGGGAAATGTTTTAGGGACAAATAATCTTGCCGAATGCTATCATGATGGGATTGGGACTGAAAAGGATGAATATAAGGCATTCTTATGTTGTCAAAAATCTGCTGAAATGGGAAATTCTAGAGGAACGTTTAATGTTGGATATTGCTATGATAAAGGAATTGGCGTGGAAAAGGATACACATAAGGCATTCTTTTATTACCAAAAATCTGCAGAAATGGGAAATGCCGGGGGATTATATAATATTGGATATTGCTATCAACATGGAATTGGAATTGAAAAAGATGAACATAAGGCATTTATTTATTATCAAAAATCTGCCGAGATGGGGCACGCTGGTGGAACAAATAACGTTGGATATTGTTATAATGAAGGAATTGGAGTTGAAAAGGATGAACATAAGGCATTTAACTATTATCGACAATCTGCTGAAATGGGAGATGTTTTAGGGATAAATAATCTTGCCGAATGTTATAGTGATGGAATTGGGACTGAAAAGGATGCATACAAGGCATTTTTTTACTGGCAAAAATCTGCAAAGATAGGAAATGTTAGAGGAACATATAATGTTGGACATTGTTATAGCAAAGGGATTGGAGTCGAAATTGATAAACAAAAGGCATTCTTTTATTATCAAAAATCAGCAGAGATGGGGGACGCTGATGGAATACATAATGTTGGATATTGTTATAGCAAAGGAATTGGAGTTGAAAAGGATGAATATAAGGCATTCATTTATTATCAAAAATCAGCAGAGATGGGGCACGCTGATGGAATAAATAATGTTGGATATTGATATTATGAAGGTAAAAAGGATGAACATAAGCATTTAATTATTACCAACAATCTGCAGAAATAATCTTACCGAATGTTATCATGATGGAATTGGAACTGAAAAGGATGCACATAAAGCATTTTTTTACTGGCAAAAATCTACAGAGATAGGAAATGCTAGAGGAACATATAATGTTGGACATTGTTATAGCAAAGGAATTTGAGTCGAAAAGGCATTCTTTTATTGTTAAGTTTTTGGTGTAGTATTCGGTAGTGTAGTGCTAGTTATTGTTTCTTTAATGTGGCCTTTATTCCGACGTATATTGATTTCGGAGCTTTTCTACGTATTGTACATGTTAAACTACGGTGTTCGGTATACTATGTAAATCAAATATATATGGTTATATACGTAATAAAATTTGGGAATTGATATTTCTACAATGTAGATCATTTTAATTTTTATGGTGCGGGACATCTGTCACATCAAAGCGCTGAATTTTGAAATATATATATAAACATATATAGTAGCGCTGAAATTTTAATAATTAACGCTGAATTTTAAAATATAATATTGAATTTTAAAATTCAGAGCTGAATTTTTTAAAATTTATATAATGTTTATAATGTTTAATAGTGCTGAAATTTTTAAAAGAGATTGAATAAAAAAAAAATAAAAATAAAAATAAAAATAAAAAAAAAAGAAAATTTGAAGTTTGAAAAAAAAATTTTATATACTAATTAATTTATTAAAAAGTATTTTTTATATTTTTTTATATTTACTAATAAAATAAAGTGCTGAATTTTTTAAAATATTAATAAATTAGTCTCACCTTAAATATTTAAAATATATATATATATATATATATTAATAAATTAAAGAAATTTTAAACCCAAATAACTTTTTAATAAAAGAACATTTTTAGAAAAACTCTATACAGATATTCTTTGGGTCTTAAATAATATTGTTATAGAAAATTTTTTTTTATTTTAAAAAGTTATTAAACTTTTATTACAAGCAATTATTTTTTGATATGACTAGATGTTCCACACCATAGTGATTTCTGATTATTATAAAACAATTTACACTATTATAACAAACATTTTTACTAAAATGTATCTATAGTGTTTTACTATCTAAGTTGCATTATTTTAAAAACTGACTCATTAATTAATATATACAATACTCGAAGTAAAAATGTTTTACATTCCCAAAACCTCTCCTAAACCTTAATTCTAGTACGAAATACTAACTATAATATAAAGAATTTGTGTATTAATTTGCTTACAATAAACACTTACTTTCAATAGAGAGATGTTTAAGCTATAGACTGTTATGCAGTAGTGTAGTTCATTCTAGAAACCTATTGATGAGAAAAATTTATAGACTAACTATAATGTAGTTATTTTAGTATCACACTAAGTTTTATTTAAAGTGAATAGCCACATATAAATGAAAACTTTTCATATGTGCTGATATACAGTATAATGTATTTTTTTAATAATGTGTTTTTTTTTATATAACTGAAACTAATACATTATATTTGGAATTGCTTTTGAAGATATTTGTAGTTTATAATAGAGTTCCAATCTGTTATTTGCTTATCTATATCTGATATTATTAATATCTAAATAATCTGACAAATATTCGAATAATTAATTATCCAAATATCAATAGTAAATGGATAGTAAATAGATATCCAAATAAATTCAGATCTGGATATCTGATAATTATCTGAATAAATGCTAACTAGATTGGAACTCTAGTTTACAAGATCTTGGAGCTGTTAAAATAAAAAAAAAGAAACCTGCAACTTGGATCAGATTAAGGATAATATAGAAAGTTAAAAGCAAACTTAATGAAGATTCAAGCTCTTTCTATCAACATTTATATTTTGACTAAAGTATGGAATGGGTCAGGTCAAACCCGAAATCTCACAGATCAAGTTGGGTTCAGATCCAGATCGGGTTCAAATTATAAACTCATTATAGATCGGGTCAAGTTCGAGTCGGGTCTATTAAAGTATCAGGTCAGGTTCGTTTTTGTTTATTAACCTGTAAGATCTGATTATACCTGATATAATTTTAAAAAATTCTTACCCAAGTATTATACTTTGAGAAAAAATTTACCCCATATCTAATTTTTAGTAAAAATTCATAACCACTACACATATTGAAATAAGTAATAGCAAAAAAAATTAATCATTTTATTGTACAGTCTTATGTGACAATCTGTGCTTTTTTAATTTACTTATTGGCACAAGATTGTTATATCTGAGACTATGCAATAACTATAACAAAAGAGTTGCTATTGCGGTGATTACCTTGCTTGATTAAAATAAAACTTCAGTTTTTTTATTTAACTGCAAAACTGCTTTGCTAGTAGTCTTTGAATCAACAAAAGGATCTATTATTTGACTTATTATAAAAGCAGGTTCCAATTTCCGAAGAATTGTAAGGTCAGAAAATCATTTGACTGTGCTCTCGATTGATAATAACTTTGTATATGTTGAGAAGATAACTAAATTAAAGTATATTATAAGCTAATACTAGAACTATAAACTATGAATAAGCAAAACCCAACATCTCAAAGTATTTAAAAAATACTTGTCAAGTATTTGCTAAATACTTGGTAAATGCTTATTAGGTCTAAGGTATGTTGGGATGTAATTATATATCAGCAAAATATATAAACAAAAACTTACGAAAGTTATTAAGACCAGAAATATTTTGAAATAATTATAAATAACACAGTGTATTTTGAAATTTTTAATTTTGAAATATTATGAAATTTATTTTAAAATATTACAAAATTTTATTTTGAAAAATTATGTAATAATTATTTCAAAAATAAGTTAAAATATTTTGGAAGTATTTTAAATAGTTGTGAAATAATTCAATATATATAACAACAAAATAAAATTTTATAAAATAAATTAATCACTACTCTTTCTGACGATCACTAGGTACAAAAATTCACAAACAGAAAAAAGCAACAATACACAGCAAAACCAGTATTTTTCTGCAAGTTTTAAGGCAGAAAAGCAAGACAAACTCTACAGTCAAGGTGATAGAGTAGCTGAATACACTATTTGTAAAAAGACCCAAAACCAAATGGTATAAACAAACTATTTATAAAAACGTACAAAAGCAATAAGAACCTAGAGGAGAGGAAAACAACTGTAGTAGAACCAATAAAAGACAGATACAGGGCATAGAAACAAGCTAATGCAAGTAGTAGAACACACAATACCTAAAATAGCAAATTAAGATGCGAAAGCAACACCAGATAGAATTTTAACTTGTCTAGAAAAATGAAAAGTGGGAATTTGTTATCAACCCTGTACTACAGATTCTTTGTGAAATACAAGTTTATTTAGTGACACAAAAAGAATAGGATCTGTAAAAAATTCAAAAACATGTAAAAACACATAAAAACACATGAAGTAGACATATAATACATGATTAACCAAGCTACAAGATCTCTAAATATATGGTACAAAATGGCAAATCTAGAGAATTTTAGAGGCTTTTTAAACAGTTAGAGAGAGAAAGAAGTGTCTTATATAACAAAAAGTGTGCAACAATATGAAATGAAGGTATACATGTAGCAGAATATTTTGGCACAAGTGACATTCACCTAACTACAGTTGTATGCAACATAATCGAATAGTTCAAATAGGCTAGAAGCAAAGAAGTTAAAGACCAGCCTCTGTCTGAAGAAGAGAAGAAACTCCTTGGGCATGACACAGACATTGAAATGCATCTAAATACATGCATAAAGGGCAAAAATAGTCTAATTATGATAGATTTCTGCTATACAAATGCAAATAAAACAAGCAATTTACTAGTAGCAAATATAGGTGTCAATAATATCTTAGCGAAAAACAAGAAAAATCTGTGCAAAAGAACACTTAAGGAACAAGATAACAATAGTATTATAACAGAAAACAATGCCAAAAAAATAAAAGCTATCTTGCTAGAAAATAAGGTGAGTACGACAGACTATAGCCTCGAGAGGCAGATTATTGAAAAGGCAACAGAGAAAGAAAGACACCAAATCAAAAGATATAGCAAAAAACAAAAAGTTAAGAAGATATTTATAGTTTAATATGGGCTCCAAGAGAAAAATTCACTACACGACAATACACAAATGAGCAATATTATCTTTTCACAATATGAGACCTCCTAAAACACACAGGTGGAAATGTGATCGAGCTATATCTTGAGCACTATGATACAACAAATATTATAAAATAGCAACAGGACCAAAAAGGGAAAAAAGCAGGATATATAAGCATAGTATACAATACAAGAAAGAGAACCCATCCACTAAATAGGCAATAGTTAGTACAATTGAGGCAAGGAAAGATGCACAGAATAACCCCAGAAAAGTTTGACAAAGCTATTTTTGACGAAAGAGATAGATTCAGATGTACTATTAACAAGGTATCTAGAATAGCCTTAGATAGCTTGCTGCTACGACAATTAAAAAGATACAAGATACAAGCAGCCTATATAATAAATAATAGTAACGGTTATCAAAGTAGAAGAGTCTTTGTTTATTTTAAATAAAAAGAAGATATAATGTGGGCTTTTGAGTTGACAATATTCTACTATAATAGAAAGTTGGAATAGCAAATACCAATACAAGAACACTTTAAAAAAAGTAATTTAAAGAAATAGCAACACAAAAGGTCAGGACGACTTCAAGACAGAAGATGGTACAAACCGGCCCAGGAGGAAAAGGCTGTAGGCCTGAAGACTGAAGAGCCTGAAAAAGAAAAAGGAGAAACAACTCCAAGAGTAGGAGAAAGAAGACAAAAAGACAAAAATAAGGATAGAATGTTACAAAACAAGATTGGCATGAAGGCAAAGGTTAACATAAATAGACAACCTTTGTTAACAAGAAACCAAAATAAGGAGAACTCTTACTCACATGATTAACAAGAGAAAAAAGAGAATCTGGGTAAAAACGCAAAAGGAAAAGAAAGAGAAGACTCAATATTCATCATACTAGAACAAAATTTAAACAAGCTAGAAAGGCTTGAACCCAAAATTCAAGACTATATATTGGAGCCGCAAAGGCCACCTTTGCAGACCGCTCCTATGGATGCCATAAATGAATTCATATATGAAGCTAAGATGTCTAGAAAAAAAGGAAGAGAGTTAATAGAGGACACCTCAGAAAATAAAAAACAACTCCCATGGTCACAAAAAGGAAAAAAAAGGAGTTAAAGAAAAATGATCTAGAAAAGAAACTCCTAGAGCTCAAAGAAAGAGAGAAAAATATATATGATTATTTTGGGGTTATAAATATAGGGTTTTACAATATCAATGGTTTAAAGAATAATAAAACAAGCTAAAGGCAATTATAGATTATACAAAAGAGAAAAATATAGACATTGTAAAAATCAGTAAAATGAACATTAGTAGTAAAGAAGGCTACTTTACAACCAAAGAGAAAGATTTTTATAGAAGTATATAGGCAGATGCAAAGACTAATAAAAAGAAGAGGTCAGGTATCGGTATGCTAATAAAAGAATCCTGGGAAAGACACATCATACAAATAGACAAAACTAGCCCGAATATTTTAAGTATTAGTCTGAATTTCAAAGGGCTTACAATACACATCATCTTCATATATGTTGCTCTAAATAACAAAAATGTTCAGACAGAGATATTAAAAAAGCTAAGAAGCACTATAGATCAGTGCAAAAAGAAAGCATAGCACTTTATCATTCTAGGTGATCTCAATATTAGCTCAGAAAAGTGTACAAATAATAAACTAGGTTATATAGAGCTACAGTCTAAGACAAATCTAAAACAAAAAATTATATCAATATTAGAGAAGAAAAATTTTTGCAATGTGCAAAAAACAATAAATCTGCCAACTTGGTCAAATAAAAATTCAGAAACTCATATCGATTATATATGAGTATCAGAAAAGTGAAAAAATAACATCATCAGTAGTAAAGTTGATGAGATAAATATATACACAATGAGCAACCACAAACTCATACGTGCAAGTCTTCTCACAGGCCTAGAGTTGAGGAAGGTCCAGCTAGCAAAACAAAGAAGGTGGAACAGAAAAAGAGTAAATATAGATATCGATAAAGCTTCTAAAGAAGACTAGCAAAATTACAGAGATTTTTAAATAAAAAACTTAAAGAATAGTAATACAAAAAGAGTTCAAAAAACTTAGACAAGAAGTGGAATATCATAGAAAACTGTATAAGAGTAGCTGCTAACACACATTTGCCAAAAAGAAAAAAAAACCTGAGATCTCACAGGTTAGCAGAGAGGGTAAGGAAATATGCAACCTTAGACGGGCAGTTAAGGCCTGCAACAAGAGCTGTCGCAAAATTAAACAAGGCACTTTCCAAAGAGAAGATGCAGAAAGGCTATTAAATTAATTAAACCAAATACAAAATAACAATAGCAAAAATCTCTTAGACGATTTGGGTATCTTAAATATAGAAAATCTCAAGACCTGGGCTAAAATTATACACAAAGAATAATGTGTGAAAATTAAAAAGTTAGAAGCTAAGATAAGAAAATATATAGAAGAAAGATATAGTATAATTGTCTCGAATTAGCGAAAAATACTTAACAGCTTGCTAGATCGGCTATTTAAAAAAACTAAAATAGACTGAGTCGCCAAAGAAATAGAAAGAGAAACTAAACTTCTATATGAGACAAAAGAAGTTCTTGAAGAGGTCAAGGAACACTTTCAAAATCAATTCTGGAAGAGAAATATGACAACTCAAATACATTGCTGGTAAGATAGGCAAGACAATATTCTCCAAGAAAAGATATAGATGAGACATAGTACTCAGGGCTATTGAATGATATGAGTATAGCAGAGTGGGACTGTGCTCTTGCACAAGTCAAAGCCAAATTAGCCCCAAGAATCTCTGGGATTACCTATCTTAATTAAAGAGGCAAAAAAAATTTCAAGAAAGTTTTTTATAAATCTCACCTCAAATTGCATTAAGTCTGGCACAATATCAAAGAAGTGGAAGCTAGATATTTTATATCCAATATGAAAACAGAAGAGTGGTGCTATAAGCTTAACAATGTATGACCAATTTTACTTTTGAAGTTTTTCAGAAAAACAGTCATGAGAATTGTAATAAACAGACTAGCCAGGGTTCTAGAAGAGAAAAAAATACTTAAAGAGAGAAATTTCACAGACCTACCAGGAAAAGACACTGCATTACTTATATATCTTCTAGGTTGTCTAATAGAAGAGGCAAAAGAAAAGAAAAAAGAATTATAGATGATGTTTTAAAACATAAAAAAAGCATATGACTTAGTAAGACTGAGGATGCTAGATTTAGCTATACAACAAATTAAAATTTCTAAAACCATGGCATGTTTTATCTTAAATCTATATAAAAGTAAAGAAATGGAGGTCTTAACAAGTATAGGTACAACAGAGAGATTCACAGCAGGAGATGGTATAAGTCAAGGAGAAGTAATATTCCTTTTAGTATAGTGAATCTTCTACGACCCTCTGCTAACCGAGATACAATTGAATCCTGAGCAAAGTTATAATTTAGAAGTATAGTGGCCAAGCGATCTTAGAAAGAACCTAACCTGTCAACAAAGTTTGAAGATTTCAGTTATTGCATATGCAGATAATACTACATTTATAGCAAACAGTAAGCAGGAGCTAGAAGAAACAATTGAGATCACACAAGAATTCTATAAAATAAATAATATAAAAATAAATAGTAAAAAATCAAAGCTAGAGAGAGGAAAAAGAAAACAAGAGCCAAGGTGCATAGAAATAGAACCAACTAAAAAAAAGTGATAGAGAAAAAGTCAAGTGAACCAACAAAATTTTTGGAAATATAGTTATTCAAAAAGTCTAGCCAGTATCATGCATTAGATATCACCAGAAAAGAGATTAGTACAATAATAAAAGCATTAACAAGAAAAAATACAATACTGGTGCAGCTAATTTACATCAACAACAGAGTGCTATTACCGAGACTAGAGTACAGGTTACAACATAGCATTCTTTTAAGAGAGCAGTGTGATAGGCTGCAAAGCCTTTTATTGTAGCTGATAAAAAATAAATCAGACCTGGCCATTACAATAGCCAATGCTATTTTAGTATACAAAAACATAGCAGGACTAAAAACAATTTGGCAAAATCAAATAATGCACCATGTAACAGAATTTAGAAAATAAATAAACAGTCAAGGCAATCTTAACAAAGCTATCCCTTAATATGTAGACCAACGCAAGCAAATTTGCGCACTTTTTTAGCTCTGATTTACTTTTTTAAAATGCTAAAATATTTAAATAAAACTTTGCACAATTATATTTGAAAA
>CAJVPY010002459.1:0-16133 GCA_910591965.1 Dentiscutata erythropus | reverse complement strand
TTAATAGCTACATATATAAATTTTATTTATATAATTTAGTACCATGTAGGGTACCCATTAGCAGCAATTACAGCAAGTACATACTTTCAACAAGATTTTTTAAAATTGAACTATCGATTTTAAACCACTTTTTCTGGAGCAAATTGAAGAGTTCTGACTCATTGCCTAGTAGAGGAATGTGCTTATATATATGATATTTTAATTCATCTCATAAATATTCAATTAGGTTGAGGTCCAGCTATATAAGGGCTACAGAAGTTGCGCAATATGATTTTCTTTAAACCAATTTTCAGTAAATATAGAAGTATGAATTTTAGCATTATCATCTTGGAACATATAATTTTTTTGACCAACTACATTTATTAATTGTTTAAATAAAGTACATAGCAAGTTTTAAGAATTTCTACATAATCTTTTGAATCTATCTTGCCATGAACCCAAATCAAAGACCCAAAACTATATATACTAAAATATCCCAAACCATTATGTCTAACCTTCCTGACCTAAATGTCAGAACCAAACATTCGACATCATATTTTTCTTTTGGTTTCCTCCAAGCATACTTACGATCATCTCTCCAAACACTTCAAACCTTGATTTGTCACTCCAAATAACATTTTTTCATCTTTCATTCCAATCTATTTTAGCCCTTATCCAATCCAAACAAGCTACATAAGAAGCCTCATTTACAAAAAGTTTTCTCAAACCAACCCGACCATAAAACCCTTTATTGTGAAGATGCCATTGTATGGTTCACATAGATACTTCTATGGAAATTGCTTCAACAAATTTGTTTGTCAAAACATTAAGCGTAACCTTTCTGCCCTTCTTTAAAATATGAGTTAGGTGCTAAACACCACGTTCAGTTACTTTAGGAAGTCGTCCAGGGCGAGGCAAAGGTACAGTTTTCCCAGTCTTTCAGTAGTATGTAATAGCATCATTAATGGTGCTTTTGGGAAATTTTAGAGTCTTTACGATTTTTATTTGCTTCACACCATTCTTCCATGCATCAATAATTTGGTTGCATTGTTCACTAGTAAGCTCTTTCCTTTGTTTCATAGTAAAAAAAAAAAAAAAATCAAAAAAAAAAAACTAGACACACTAGTAGGTTCAAATAAAACTATAAAAAAAATTTTTTTGGGGCCAGTATAGTAATTTTCAAGAAAAAAAAAATTTTGTCAACAATAAAGTAATTTGGATAATCTTTACCAAATTCAAAAAATCTGGTAATTATGTCAGGAAAGTGTACATCAAGTAAAATTTTTTTTTAAAAAAAAACTTTAAGCAAAAATATCTCGATAACTACCTAAGCGAATTCAATGAACATTTTTTGTTTTAATTCTAGTGAACTCTAAAATTAAAAAAAAAAAAAAAATTCATCAAATTTGCCTAGGTAGTTGCTATAATATATTTGCTCAAAGTTACTAGAGATTCAAACGTCTATAATAAAATTTTAAAAATTTTTGAGCAAAGATATTTTGATAACTATATAAGCAAATTCAATAAGCTTCTTTTTTGGTTTAATTCTAGTGAGCTTTAGAATTAAAAGAAAAAAAAGTTCATCAAATTTACCTAGGTAGTTGCCGAAATATCTTCACTTAAAGTTAGTAGAAATTCAAACCACATATAATAAGAAAACCAAAAAAACTTTGAATAATGTTATCTTGGCAACTACTAAAGCAAATTAGATGAACTTTTTTTTCTTTTAATTCTAAAGAACTCTATTTAAATAGGAAAAGGTTCATTAAATTTGCTTTGGTAATTACTAAGATATCTTTGCTTAAAGTTTTAAAAAATTTTAGTTTTCCTTATATAGTTTGAATTTTTACTAACTTTGAGCAAAGATATTTTGGCAACTATTTAGTAAATTTGATGAACTTTTTTTTTTTAATACTAAAGCTTACTAGAATAAAAAAAAAGCTTATCGAGATATCTTCGTTTAAATATTTTTAAAATTTTTATTATAGATGTTTGAATTTCTAGTAACTTTGAGCAAAGATATTATAGCAACTATCTAGGCAAATTTGATAAACTTTTTTTTTTTAATTTTAGAGTTTACTAAAATTAAGCCAAAAAAAATTCATCAAATTTGCTTAGTAGTTATTGAGATATTTTGTTCAAAGTTTCTTTAAAAAATTTTTACTGCTTATTATAGACATTTTAAATTTCTACTAACTTGAGCAAAAATATCTTGATAATTATCTAAACAAATTAGATAAATATTTTTTCTTTTAATTCTAGAAATTCCTAGAATTAAAACTAAAAAAATTTCATTGAATTTGTTTATATAATTATCAAAATATATTCGCTCAAAGATTTTTTAAAAAAATTTCTGTTGCTTTCTTATTATAGGTGTTTTGAATTTTCTACTACTTTGAGTAAAAATATCCCAACAATTATATAAGCAAATTTGATAAATTTTTTTTGGTTTAATTCCAAATATTTCTAAAAAAGATTCATCAAATTTGGTTAGATAGATGACATGTTATATTTGCTTAAAGTTTTGAAAAAATTAAATTTTTAAAAATTAAATTGATGTATATAAGGTTACACAAAGCTAATGTACCAAAAAGCTTGACAATTATTATTTATTAGACTTCAAGCTGATTTTTCATTTAACATAATCTCCTCTCTAATTTTTAAAATTTTACATATATATAATATATAATATTAACCAATCAAATTGTAGCATTAGTTTTTTTAATTTTTTTAATTTTTTACAGCCAATAAAATCACAGTGTTTTTTTTTTGTTATTTTTTTTTCACTCCTCCTCTCATTATTTTATATTAAACAATTTGCTTGGAATAGCTTTACTATCTCTTAGATTGTTATACAGGCAAATTTGTCTGTAAAATTTTTAATGTTAATCTTTATATTATAATAATACCAGTTACTAGACATGTTTTTCTAATAATCTTATTAATAAATATCAGGGATAATACTAAAATTGGCTAATGCTGAAATTTAGAGTTCTCTTTTAAATCTATAATACTTACTAAAATTCATATATATTTTTTTACTAACAATAATAAAAAAAAATTTCTAATAAAAAGGTCTAAAAATTTTTTAAAATTTTATAATAAAATAAATCAAAATTTTGCCCAATAATAAATTATTTTTGTGTAATATAAGCCACTATGACTTTTTTTGTTACTTCAACTAATTAATAACAAGTAATACTATATTTCAATTTTAAACAAGTTTATTCTTTGAGTTTTATACTTCTATTTTATACCAGAAGTAGTTATATTATTAAAGCTTTTATAAAATAAAATTAGATATAAAAATTACAATTTTTTGGTACAAATATCAAGATCTCTTTTAAATACTGTAAAATAAATTTAGTTTTACTTTGCTAAACAGAAAATAAAGAGTATTACAAAACTCATTATTGCTACAAAGCATTTTAGTTGTAGTTTTTAGATATTTACTAAAAGGTGCCTATTAATTTGAACTATTTTTATCTTTATTTTTTTTTGTATAATTTATAAAATTAAATAGAATAATTTTAATATTAATACTATATATGCTGTATAAAGATGTTTAAATTTTTATTAATTTTTTTTTTTTTTTAAGCAATCTTGCTTTTATTTGAGAGAACTACTATGCAACAAACATATAATTTGTATTCTATTTTATAGTTTAAGCTCTACCTAATAAAAACTTACCAAGCAAAATACCCAATGCAACCTGCTATAACAACTATTAGTCTTATAACGAGATCCAAAACTTGCTTCAGATTTTGTATTGTACAAAGGATACTCCCTTAATTATTTAACAGGTTGTTGTATATCTTGCCAGAATTTCTTTTTTACTTTCTAATTCTTTCTTTTTCTCAAGGAGTATAAGACAAAAAGGTGAAAATTTTTAACAAAAGAACTACAAAAATGACCAAAAAAACAAAAAACAAATACTAATTTTAAAAAAGAAAAAATATAAAAAAAAATTAAAACTCTAAAGGCACTATTATAACCCATGCACAGCTGATAAAAATTATAACAAATACAACATTTGTATATTTCTTCTGTAAAGCTTCACTTTAATATTAAATATTACAGCTAATGCTGAAATTGGCTAATACTAAAATTTTGGCTTATTTTATTATGAATTTTTAAAAAATTTTTGGGCCTTTTCATTAGGGGTTTTTTTTAGTATTAGGTTAGGGCAGTGCTGGAAATTGGACATGTTCAAAACTGTCCAAAACTGTTCAAAATTGTCCAAAACTGTTCAAAACTATTTAAAATATTTTTTAATTTTTTTTTTAACTTTGATCAAAAATATCTCGGTATCCACCTAACCAAATTTGATTTACTTTTTTTCTTTGAATTATATGGCTTTCAATAATTAAAATAAAAGAAAGGTAATTGAATTTGGTCAGGTGAGTGCTATGATATCTTCAATCAAAGTTTGTAACCAATTTTTGCTACAGTTTATATTTGATAAATATTTAGAATTTTATAAACCAAAAACTTTGATCTAAGATAACTCAATATTTACTTGCCCAAATTTGTTCAACTTTTTTTTTATTTTAATTACAAAAAGCTACAGAATTTAAAGAAAAAAAAGTTGATCAAATTTGGTCAGGTGGGTGCTGAAATAACCTCAATCAAAGTTTGTAAACAACTTTTGTTACAACTTATATTTGATAAATGTTTAGAATTTTACAAAAATCTTTGATTAAAGATAACTAGACACCCACCTGACCAAATTCGACCAACTTTTTTTCTTTGAATTTTGCAGCTTTCTATAATTAAAATAAAAAAAAAATGATTGAATTTGGTTAGGTGGATGCTGAGATAACTTTGATCAAAGTTTGTAAACAACTTTTGCCGCAGCTTATATTTGATAGACGTTTAGAATTTTACAAACACTTTGATCAAAGATATCTCAACACTTACCTGACCAAATTTGATCAAATTTTTTTCTTTAAATTCTACAGCTTTCTATAATTAAAACAAAAAAAAGTTAATCGAATTTGGTCAGGTGGGTGCTGAGATATCTTCAATCAAAGTTTGTGAACAATTTTTGCCACAGCTTATATTTGATAGACATTTAGAATTTTATAAAAACTTTGATTGAATATATCTTGGCACCCACTTGACTAAATTTGATCAACTTTTTTTTTCTTGAATCTAAGGTTTTCTATAATTAAAATAAAAAAAGTTAATCAAATTAGGTCAGGTGGGTGCCAAGATATCTTCGATCAAAGTTTGAAAACAATTTTTGCTACAGCATATATTTGAGATGTTTAAAATTTTATAAAACTTTGATCGAAGTATCTTGGCAACTACTTGACCAAATTCAATTAATTTTTTTTTATTTGAATTATAGAAAGCTGTAGAATTCAAAAAAAAAAAAAATTGATCAAATTTGATTAGGTGGGTGTCAAGATATCTTTGATCAAAGTTAAAAAAAATTCTAAAAATTTAAAAAGGGTGTAACATTATTAATTTCCTATATATATAATTTTGTCCAAAACCAATTAAATTTGGTTTTGGTTTTGGACAAGGTTTTAGACAGGTTTTGAACAAGGTGTCCAAAACCAAAACTGTTCAATTTCTCAGCACTGAGTTAGGGTTTGAGAGTAGAGTTGTTAGTAATAAAGTATATGTGAATTTTAGTAAGTATTATAGATTTAAATTAAAACTCTAAATTTTAGCATCAGCTAATTTCAGTATTAACCATAATATTAAGTTTACTTTTCAACCTTCCCACCAACTTTAGATAGCTTTGTTGCCTGTTCTAATTCATATTTTGAGCCAGGTGCTACTATTGTCCAAGGATCTATGTCTCAACTCAAGCCACCTGCTGTTGTAATTAGAGTTTCTATGCCAAGTCCCATGAAATAGTGCTATATTTGTTTGTAAACAAACATGTAATTGCATTCTGCTAGTTTGTCTAAATTTCTTTGGCTTCTAATAAAAATTGTAAAGCTCATCAAAATGTATTTAATACTAAAAGGATATTAAATACATTTTGATGAGCTTTACAATGTGATTTACTTAGTATAAAAAAAAGTTTTAGATAGAGATACTATGCATTTGCACTTATAGTAAAATTTATATATAAAAAAAATTTTAACCAGATAACTAGAGAATTATCTATTAATTTGTTTTTTGTAGATATAGATTTTTTTTTTTCATTAATAAGTAGTTTTGTATTAGTATAAAATTATTACTTTCTTTTGCTCTTAGTAAAGAAAGAAAAATTAAAAGAATTAGCTTTCGATAAGCTAACAAAGTCTATTCAGCTTGTATACAAGTCAGTATAACAAGTCACTGATAAACATGTTTTATCATAGTAGTGAGATGTTGGGCTTGCAATTTCTTGCTAAAACTTGTTTAGTTTAGAAATAGTTTAACCATTACTAATTTTTTAAATAAAGTAGCTTGTATTTGAACTTTAGCAAGGCTGTCAAAATTAAAAAAAAAATACAAATCTATAACAATTTCAGGATTTTGTAATTAGATTTTAATAATTTTAAGCTTGTTATAATAGTTATATTGAGATAAAAATTTTGGTAGTAAAATTGTTCAAAACGGATTACTAGGTCAAAAGTTATTTAATATTAAATTTTAAAATTTTTTGATTTTTTAATTTTTTTTAGCTAATCAAAAGTTATTTAGAACCTGATAATTTTTGAGACCTTTTCTACCCTAAAGAATTAGGTAATAAATAAAATGTCCCTAATTACTATAAAAAATCTATAAATAAATAAAAATACTAGATACTTAAATAACAAAAGTAACACTTTTATAAGTATTTAAAGTAAAAAATTACACATTATTTTTTTACCAATATTAATCAATAATTACACTTCTTACCTGCAGTATTGTATTATTTTCTTTGCTACCTCAAAAGTACAATATATAGCAGTAAAATTAAATATTTAAATTACTAACAGGTATATATTATGAATATTAATAGGTTGTCAAAAATAATTTTGACTATTTTTATATAGAAAGTAATAATAGTAATGAAGATTCTACTGTTGTTACATATTTCTGCAGGTACACTTTTGTGAACTATTATCAAATGAAACCATAAAATTTTTATATTAAAATACATAAATACTATAATCAATTAGGGCTCTGATATTTATTATCTAATATCTATTTACTATAGAGGCTTACCCCCCCCTAGGTAAGATATTTAGCTAAATTTGATTGGCTATAAGTGTTTTATATAAGGTAAGGTTTTGCTTAACCCCCCACCCCTAAAATATTACCTAATAAATATCAGCACCCTTATTGATTATATCATTTTAACAATACTTTCTATACATTTTGGATAATTTAATTGTTTTTTTTTTAATGCTTTTTGATAGTCTTGCTGAAGCTCAAATATAATACTTTATTTAATGGATAGCATTTCACTGTACTACAAGTAGTATATTGTACTACATTGTGACACTTTTTAAAAGTAAATTTCTAGTAATTTTAAAAATTAAATTTGTTTGAAATAATTTTATATAGTTTGTTAAGTCTTTGGCTATACAAAAAACTTTTTTAGTAAATTTAAATAGCATTTTTGGTTTTTTGAAATTTTTTTTTGACTTGAATACTTTAGTTTAATCTAATTTTATATAGTACTTACTAGTGATTTTATAGAATATTTTATTTATAAAAATTTTTTTTATTAATAAATTTATTTAAAAAATTTATAAAAATTGTTAAGATAAGTTTATAAATTTAATTATAAAAATTTCTTTAATATTAAACTAATATATAAAAAATAATTTGACTTTAAAGTTTTTACTAATAGGTATTAAATAAAGATTATTTTAAATCTTATATTAAAAAATAGATATAATTTTTCTTAAAATTTAAAGCAATATAACTTAAAATAAATTAGTTTTAATATTAAGAAATTTTTATAATTAGAATTAGATAGTTATTATTTACAACCTTTATTAAAAAATTTAAAAAATTTATTTGATATAAAAATTTTTTAACTATAGTAATATTATAGCTAAAAATCAAAAAACCTATATAAATTACTAAAAATAGTAATAATTTTTAAATATTGCAATTAAGTCTTATAATACAAGTTGTATTTTTTATTATATAACTAGTAATAATTTTTTAACTACAATAAGATTTAAACCTTTTTTATATAATTCAAATTTATTTTTATAAAATTATTTAATAATTTTAAGAGTAATATTTTTTTAAATAGTGTACTACAGGTAGTACACTAAAATTTGCAAAATAATAGTAAATAGAAAATATTTTTTATTTCAACAACTTTATTAATAATATTAAAAAAAATTTTGCCAAACTAAACTATAGTATTTATCAGATTTTTGTATATAAAAATTTTTAAGATATATAATTTTTTGAATTTTTAAATGCTTTTCTTCAACTGTACTACCGGCAGTACAAAATGTGAAATCCTATCCATTAATATAAAAAAGAAAACCTTCATGACAATTATAAAAAAATCTTTATAATTATTATATAAAAATAGATACCCTTTATAATATAATATTAAAATTGATTAAAAATTCTTTACAATTAATTTCATAAAACAAATTTTTGTAAATAATGCTAGAAAAATAAAGTAGCTTGAAAGTATATATTAAATAACACATTTTATAGCTATTGTGTGAACTTATATCTTTTATTGAATCAATTTGAGTATATCATATTGTATCTGTTAAATGCAATATGTGAATTAAGTATTTAGAAATTATAATAGCTAATTAGAATAAAGATTTTTATTAAAAAAATTTTATATATTCTATTTTTGTCTAATTATTTTAGCAGACAAACTAGTTTGATAAACTGGATAGTTTAAAGAGTAATTTAAATTTTGCAAAATATAAAATTATTAAAACAAATTTTATTAATATTACTTATATTTTATTTTATATTAGCAGATTTGCATAATTGATTCTGAATTGATCCTAAGTTGTATTCTCAAATTTTGTAGCAAATAATTTAAGAAGTAAATAGATACAACAATATTATTATTGTATTTATTTACTTCTTAAATTATCTTTATATATACGTATATTTGTTTGCTACAAAATTTGTGGTTCATTTTGCAAATAACTTTAAGAATATAACTTAGAATTAATTCAGGACCAATTTTGCAAATCAGCCAATATGTTAAACTATTTTTTAAAAAATTATTTATTATAATCTAAACTCTTCCTTTTTGTAAATTAAAAATTTATAATAACAAACAATACTTTTAATAATATTTTCAATAAAGCTACTATATAGAAATCTTATTTTAAAATTTTATTACTTGAATATTTTATAATAATTAGTATACTAAATTAATATTGTATTATTCTTTTTAGAGAATTAGTTAAAGATAATAAAAATGATATTAATAATATTTTTTTATATTTTTAGATGAAATTAAAGCAATTTATAAAAATTCTAGTTCTTATATGTATGCTTAACAAATTTGCAGAATAATATTATTAAGTAAAAATAAATTTATCTTTTAACTTGGTTTATTTTTTTATGACTTTACAATTCTAATTAGACAAAGCATATTAAAAGCAATTCTATAATTCACATTTAAATAGAACTTATTAAAAATAAAAGTTAGAACAACCTGGTAGTAAAAAGCAAAATGTATTTGATACTAGCAGGAAAAAATTTATTTTTATATTATTTTTTCAAAAAAAGAAAGATAAATAAAAAACTATAATTTAAGCAAGTATATAATAACAAACCAACAAAACTGAAGGTTATAATTTTATTTATTATGTATATATTAAATTTTAACAAAATTGCTGCATTTTAAATTGTTATAATAATTACAAAATAGGTTAGGTTATACATGATGCATTTACTTTCATATTTGCCTTTACAGCATATAAGAGAGAGTTGAGTATTCATGCATGGGGCACTATAGTGCACTTAATTTTTTTTCGCTATATCTTATTGGCAACACTCAGAATCAAATTATATTGTTATTATTTAATTCGTTTCATTGAGGCAATTTAAATCATATAAAAATTATATAATTTTAATTACTGAACTACAAAAAAATGAAGATCAAATACAATAGTTCACGTATTATTCACAGGTTTAATTTTCTTTTACTATGTATTTTCTCACAATACAGTACAAATTACATAGTGAGCTATAATATCCAACCTGTAGATTTTAAAAGTTTAAATTTTGAATGTGCAACACTTAAGTGAGCCATAATACCCGACTCTATAATCAATAATGCACAAATTTAAATATGCGAATTTACAGTTTACAGCTGAGCAGTGCAATTTAGTGTATTCTTTTTATTATTATTTATTCGTACATAGTACTTATCTTCTAACAGTATTTTAAAGCACATATAAAAGGCACCAACCAATCCAAATCAATATATTCGGTAACCTAGTATATATTTCGTGATAAAAGATTATTCTGCAAAAATTTTGCGATTGGTCAGAATTACGAAAGCCGGCCAGCATTATAATTCACAAATTCTGGCCAAATTAATGTCAGCCAGCATTATGATGACTTTAGAATCTAAATACAGGTCAAGATTTAAAAATGATCTAAACCAATTTCGTGAGCTAGAAAATCATTGTTCTTGCACCTGATCTTGAAATCTGATTTGTTTGCGCTACAAAATTGTCATATAATCTGATTATTTTTAGTGTAACAAAATATGATATATTCCGGGCATATAATGCTACGCATTTTTCCTTAGTATTATTATTCAGACACCTCTTCGCAAAGTTATTACCTAAGCATAAATCTAAAAATTAATTTGAATTTTTGAGTGAAGTGATTTTTAACATTTGTTAAAAATTCATAAATACTTAGCTCAACACTTTTAATAAAATGAACAAAAAATTTGCGTATTTTTAATATAATGTGTACACATAGAATGTATCGGATAATTGAATGTAATAATCTACTATAAGTGCTACAAGATTTTTAAATATGTATTATGTTGTCTAATGTTGTAGCTGGTTGTCTTAATAACTTAATAAAGCTCCTATTTGGCATTTGAAAAAATCTTTGTAAATATATCTTTAAAGTACATTTACATTTCAAGTGTTACGACACATATCAAATATTATGGAAATGCCAGTTATAATTTTCTGGCGTGTCATTACTTTGTATATATCTGCATCTATAGTTAACGTCAATTTTTTCAAAAAACAACATTTACGCATTATATTGATCCTTGTGACTTAATTGTTCACGTGCGGTGAAAATTTCTTTTAGTTAAGTACCATTTTCAATTTTAATTAATTTTGTTAGCTATTACAATATCGAGATCTCATATAATCAAATTGATCAATTTCAATGTCATTATGGTAGAAAGACCCTTAGCTTTCAGAAACTCATGCTGTGAAAAGCGAGAAACTTGTTTAATAATGACCACATGCTGAAGGTCCCCTGCAGCTAAAAACAATAACCTCGAAGGAGTTAACAATATTGAAACATCGAGTGTTTTCAAACAACCTTCCCTTGAGTAGATAGATATCCATTGTCGGACCATTGTTGGTAGTGCGTCTCATGGATTGCTCATGATTCATCTCATGCTGCGCAGAAAACAATCAGACAATTGTAATATGCAGGGTAACAAATACATATCGATGCCAGGCAATTTCTCGCGCTAATCCTTTTTTTTTTAGTTAGTTTTTTAGTCGTAGAAAATTTTGTTTTTGTACAGCAATATTAGTAAAAAGTTTCTTCTTTCACTATTTAACAAATTTTGCTTAGAAGATTGAAAAAAAAAGGACTAGTGCGAGAAATTGCCTGGCATCTATATGTATTGATACCCTGCATATTATAATTGTTCTAATTGTTTCCGCACAGCATGATGAAACACTCATGAGCAATCCATGAGACGCACTACCAACAATGGTCAAACAATAGATATCTGCTCAGGGGAAGGACCGATTTTTTTGCTTGAAAGCGCCCATAATAAATTTAATAACTTTGAGACGTTTAAATCACTATATACTGTACGTACCATAAATTTTTCCTAACAAAAAGTCTGTGATACTCAACGTGATTCTGTGATTGGTCACATGCAAAAATGCAAAATGAGCACATTTTCGTTTAACAAACAAAATACGTAAATGATTCCTAATTTGGATATCTTATTACACACGGACAGTAATCTCCGATGGGTATAAAAATGGTCGACATTGGCTTTTGGGATAATGAATGATTAATCACGTATTTCCTTCACAAATCGATATTGATAGATATTATTAGAATAAAAATTTCGGAAAAATGTAAGACCTTTTTTATTTTTTTTAATTATATTATACTATTGTAATTTATGTTATTAAATACATGTATACTTAATATTACGTAACTAATCTGCAATATCTGCAAAATCTACAAATGGTTAAGATGTCAATAAATTCACTTTCAACCGAAATTTTACAAGAGATCGTTAAAAATTTAAGGCAGAATGATATGGTCTCATGTTTATTAGTAAATAGAGAATGGTGTAAAAATTCAGTTCCACTTCTATGGCAGGATCCACAATTACTTCGCGGCAAATGTAGTAAATATAGAGTACTTGCAAGAACTTATATGCTTTGTTTTACTCGAGAAGAAAAGAAATTTCTAAAGAATAAGGGTGTACCTATCCCTCCTGCTCCACATCGACGTCCTCCAACATTTGATTATCCTTACTTCCTTCGTAAAATTAGAATTGGCTTTATTCAACGTCTAGCTTTTGAATGGATATACAGGAAACGGTCCGTGAATCGAACGGATGCAATTTTACATTTAAATAAAGGATTGCAAGAACTTCTTTTTAGCAGAGCTCAAAGAATTGAATATATTTGCTTTGATTCAGAATGGCATTTTGCTGGACGGCAATTTCAAAGTTGGCAAAATTTGAAGATTATCGAAGTATCTGCAGGCGCTTACAGCTCTCATAATCCAAGTTCTTTTTTACAAACTATAGTGAATTCTTCGTGCAATAATATCAAAATTATCCATTCTGACATTGATCGAAAGCATAAAGATTGTGATAATCTTTTGTCTCAGTTGATTACAAATCAACGGTCATTAGAAGAGATCAAATTAGGCTCATACTTTCAAGTTCCTCAATCTATAAGTACTCTAAAGTGTTTAAAATTTAATAATGTTGACTTTTCTGCTTTTAGTGGAGATTTTGCCAAAAATTCACTTGAAACAATAGAGTTACTTGAAATGCGCTCCTGTCGACTAAAGACTGACCATTTTCTTAATAATGTCCTTAAGATGAACAATTTACGTCAATTTACATTCAATGATCATAGGTTGAACGATCCATCTATTCATAATTTTTTTGTTAAATTATTAAAAACTATTAATAATTTAAAATATCTTGCCATACATTTCGAGTATAAAGATCAACAAGCGTATAGTTTGGTCGAAGCAATAGCACCACTCTGTTTACAACTTGAATATTTAAAGTTACCTTCATTTGATATGAAAGAACTTTTACCATTCATGAAATCTTTTGATCAATTAAAATACCTTCGAATTGATTTGGACATTAGATTAAATTCAACATTATTTTTGCAAACTGCTAAAGAGTTACCGTCAAGTTTACAACATTTGATCATTAATGATCAAAAATATCAAATACATCAAAGATATAGAAAAATCAGGAGAAATTATGTTTCACTTGGCGTCGAAGTTTATAAAAAATTCTTTAGCTCAATTAATTGTAAAGAATTAAAATCTTTATATATTTGTAGTGATTTCTTACCGTCAGAACTTCAAAATCTTAATATTAAATGGCAAAATAAGGAAATGCCGGAAAAAATATAATTTTGTTGGATATATATATATATTTATTTTTGGATGACTTTTTATTTTCGCAACGTAGATGATAATTTTTTATTAGAAAAAAAACAAACAATTTTTCTTTATATTACTTTTAATCGTATTAATAAAAAGATAGATATGTAAATTTCTTTTGTTTTGCAGGCGAAACCTTGTTGATTTTTTTGTATTTTTACTTTTCTGGATTAATAAATTATATATTTCTGAAAAATTTTGATGGAAACATTAACACTAATGCACGTCAATATCATATATTAATAGTTTATTTGATACTGAATTTGGTTAATATTATAAACGTTCTCATTTATGAAATGTTAAAAATTTATTTAATAAATATAATGTCACAGTGCTGTCCGGCGAGCCTCCGCATGTCAGCAAAATAATTTCGGCTATACTCGAGACGTACTGTACAGCTTGGCGAATATCTAAACATTTTCTCTAAAACATTAAAACAATTCAATATTTATCACCTAGAAGTTAATTAGCACTTTAGCTCTTCCAGCTCTTAATAACTTCTAGGTACGACAGATAGTTTCTAATGAGAAATACTGTAAATATTAAAGAAATCAAATAATGTAGTTGTTCTTAGATTACATGTTATTCAAGGAAATTTTTCCTATGGGTTTTATCTTTTCTAAAGGTGCAGACATATTGACGTAATAAGGTCGTACCTCAATATAAAAAAGTTACCAAACCTGTTTTTAAAATGGGCATAATTAATTACGACAATATGTCTGCACCTCTAAACTCCAATCACAAATAAAATTTTATTAATTAAATAAAAGTTATTTATGTTCACAAATGTGAACATAAAATAAAAATTTTTTAAAAAACTTAGGTTCTCGTGAATACTGAATACATGATTTCCAACACTGGTCATATGTACGAAATTTAATGTTCTTTTGTACGAAATTGAGATAGGGTATTACCTAAAAGACAGCTGTATAAGTAGAATTATATTCTATTCGAGCTTGAAATAACCATTCAATCATATCCATTTGATCCATATAAAGTTTTCCTTGTATTACTAACAATTCGACCATCGATGAATAATGATGGTGACTAACTAATCATAAGAGAATGTCTAATGCCAAGTAGTTTTTCAATACTCTACCCGGATCGTTAGGAATTATTAAATTTGGAACTATTGTATCACATTCAGAATTACGTACTTACAGGATTGTGATTTTATAATTACTGTAAAACTCGGAAAATAAACACTATACCTTTTAACGCTACTTTTTCATCTCGGATTAGTGGAAATGGGAATAAAATATTTACTCAAGTTATTCCCGTTAATTTAAGATTGAAAAAAGTAAAGGATATTTTAGTGCTTATATCTGAGTTTTACGGAATCTGGTTTTTTTTCAAGATTTACAGTATATATAATCATATCAAAGGAAATTCATTATTATATGCCACATGTAGTTTAGATTTACATAAAATATATATATTATTTTATGAACATGCACCATTGATAATGTGAAAATCATACCAGGAACGGAATAAGAAGTACGTAGAGTATGATTTAACGGCAGATCAAATTATTGTGTGCAATTCTCAACATCTGATTAGATATTCGTTCCTCGTGATTTCAACTTGGGATTCCTATATTTGTATGTTATATAAAATTTCATGTACGTACGTTGTAAAAGGGCGAATCTGGGGTGACTATAATTCATAGCAAAAACACAACCAAAAAAGACAAGGCTACTCGAAAAAGGGCGTGGAAGATTTGGTCCGAGAACCAAGGATCTTATCCTTGGGGTTATCGTAAGATGGTCTCTATTAATACTTCACTACTTTTCAGTTACATGAAGTCAATGATTATTTATACATTACAGATAACCTTTGGGCTTTGCTACAATCTCTAACCAATATGACTATTTAAAGTATCGGGAGAATCTATGACTAATGATGAGTAATTCATACTTATTTTATGACTATGACTTTAGTTCCCACCATTGAATATCTGAGGCGTCTTACTATTGTTCTTCAATGGAGCATCGCCTCAAGCCAAACCAAAATTGGCATTTATTAAATTTCTTCGCTTTTGTCGATCAATGCGCATTTCAGGTCCCGAGTCATATGCTTGGATCACGTTTTTTCTGCGGCCGGTCACGTTACCCACTCACAACGTACATATCAGAAACGGAATATACGAAACACGTGAGTGTGGTATGTCGCGTAAAAATTTTCCTATTTTTATACCAACACAGCATAGCGGGCTTTAAATCTGATTGGATGATCGCCCAGAATGTTTTACAATATGTTTTGCATATTAGTGTAACGTTTCTCAGTCACAAAAATGGAACCGCAGCCATGAGCACAAAACCGCAGGGGTTGCAGTATAG